>CAUYRT010078185.1:0-27278 GCA_963574885.1 Lepilemur ruficaudatus
AATGTGTGTACATAACCTTGCCTTTCTCTCTCATTCTTTCAGGATCCAGTGGGGAGATTGTGATGACCCAGACTCCACTCTCCCTGTCGGTCACCCCTGGAGAGCCGGCCTCCATCTCCTGCAGGTCTAGTCAGAGCCTCCTGCATAGCAATGGAAACACCCATTTGAGTTGGTTCCTGCAGAAGCCAGTCCAGTCTCCACATCTCCTGATCTATTTAGTTTCCAACCGGGCCTCTGGTGTCCCAGACAGGTTCAGTGGCAGTGGGTCAGGGACAGATTTCACACTGAAAATCAGCAGGGTGGAGGCTGAGGATGTCGGGGTTTATTACTGTATGCAACATGTACAACTTCCTCATACAGTGGTTCAGCCCTGTACACAAACTTCCCTCTCAGAGTAGCCCAGCTGCTCAAATGTTCTGCTTGTCTTGGAAACAGGCAGGCAGATTCTCTGAGTCTGTACAATAGGAAGTTTTGAGAGAACTCAGGGGAATAGTTTGCTGCTGAAGGCTCTGGAGCATGAGTGCTTCAGATGCGCCTCAGGTATCACCTGTTTATGGCCTGTCAGCTGCAACAGCCTTGGCATAATCGGCAGGACAGTGCAGGGGATGATGTGTCCACGAGAAAGCAGAGATGAGGGAAGAGAGAGGTGAATGAAATCCCACCCTAATTATCCCTACCTGTGCACATTCAGCATTTAAATGTAGTTGGCATAAAAGGCAGAAAACTGGAGAAGATTCATGGCAATAAAAATGGAATACATGTTGGGATTTAGCAGTATTTTGTATATTTTTAATAGGATAATACTTGTTAATATTCAAAAATTGGTATTTCTTGCTTTCTCAACTTCCTACTTCTCCTTTTTACTATGTATCTTTCCACTCCGTCAGCATGTTCAAGATAGCATTCTACACAAGCTGTCTTCAGGGGAGTTAGCTGAGAAAAAGTGGTATAATTCTTGGATTTTGAGCATCCACATAGACTTTTGTAAATTTGGAGCAGATAGAAGGTCCTAATGTTAAGTCTTTGATTTGCTCTGATTACCTTCTGCTGAAAGAAAAGGTGAGTTCTTGAATTTCCAGGAGTTGGGATTTAAAAATAACACCATAAACTGGAAGACACAGAGCATAGAATTTCTCCTTACACAACTAGATGAATACAGAATGATGCGAGATTTCGTTTTCTTTCCCCCAAAATAAGAATTTTAATGCTATGGACAGACTGCAGAAATGGGTACATGAAGAGAATATAGTAGACATCAGCTATTAGACAATTAATCTGCTCTTTTGCTTCCAAATGGAGGGGTAGAAGATAGTAGCAGGGCAGTGAGTTGATGATATGATCCCAGAAATAAGCCCATATGTGTTTGTTTTTGTGAATAATCAGAGTTAAAGTGACCTCTGTCTGCTTCCTAAATTAAGCCCTGCACTACTGCAAGTATTATTAAAAGGCAGTACAGCAAGCAGGGCTTCGTTCATGTCTGTAATCACCCAAGGTTTAGCGAAGTTCTAGTGCAAGGAGACCCTGAGTTCATATCACTCAGTCCCAGTCAACCCAACACAGCAGGGGAGAACTTCCCAAACTCATTCTGCCCCAAGAGGTGCTCAGCAGAGACCACGTGGTTCACTTGAGGGAAAATGTGACATATACTGACATTGTAACCAGAAAGCCCAGCGGGGTCTTAATAAACAGGGGAAATGAAGACCAATGCCCATGATTCAGACATATATTAAGGATGGGCTGTGCAGAATTGGAAAAGAAAATAAAGTACCATCAGTATTTAGGAGTTTTTTGCTTTTTTGGCCAAATACTCTATCCTGCCTGCTAACTAAGACCTCAGCAAATGTCTCATGTAAGAAACTGGCCATGTGCTAGAGATCGCCCTGTACAGCTCGTTTCTCTTTAAACCTAAAGAACTGAAATATCAAGAAAGTAAATAGGGTGGAGGAGGAAGATGGCTGACTATAGACGCCAGCTGCCGGATCGTCCCAGAGTGAAGGAAGGTTTTCAGATAAAGAAAAGGGGAGAATGGGCAAAGCTCAGATGTAGTGTGGGGAGAAAGATGCCAGAGACTTCCAGAAATTTCAGGGAAGAAGTTGTAGAGAAGAACAGGAAGAAAAAAGATATTGTCAGAGAACAATCTTAGGGAAGCTTGGAGCCCAGTGAGGAGGGTAGGTGGGGGGTTTCATTTCTCCTTCCCTCACACTTCCCATATTCACTGGGCCTCTGAGCTGGTTGGGTGCTTTTCCACCCTCACGAAACCAGGGGCTACTGCAACCACTGTATTGAGAGCTTCTTGAAAATAAAGCTGCAGACCTCTAGCCCCGTTGGGGTCATCCCCTGTAGCCATGGTCCTTGAGCCAAGAAAATGGGTACCATACTGCTTCTTCACCCATAGCATCCTTTTGTCTGCCCCAGGGAGATCCAGCACTTCAGTTTTCATGTCACATGTTCCCACACAGACAGCTCCCAACTCCTGCCCAGGAGTCCCAGAGAATTTGTGTGATCCCAGAGCTTGGAAATTACGTGTGGGCTTCCTTCCAGGGAGAGAGACCAGAAGGGCAGGAATGCTGGCTCTTCTTCATTCAGATTAGTTTTCTCCCCTCCCCCTCCCATTCCAACTGCAGCCAAAAGGGTTGATTGAGCTGAGACTTTCAAAAGAATCCCCTCTGTTGATGCACCCAGAAGTCTGAGGTTTCCACAGAGAGTGGGGCCCAAAGCTTATCCTTCGTGGACCTGCAGTGGACCTAGGAATGCTTGGTCTGGGAGTTCTCAACCCACCAACACTCCCCAGAGACACACACTGGCAGGACATGCATACAGGCTAAATCCTGTATCGCCAGGACTTGATTGGGTTGTTTTGGGGGCACAGAGAAGAGATTTAAGAACTAAACCTGGGAGTCAAGGGAACCCACGTGGACAGAACTGACAGGAGAGTGCAGCATGAGTCTAAGCCACAGAAAACTGGTGGAATACCCATTCCCATTACAAGAAAGCCACAGTTTCAGGATGGGGTAGGACCTCAAGGAGGGAAGTTCCCAACCTGTGGCGTCATTGCTGGTGAACTCAGCAAGTTCAAGTGCCCCTTTGCAACCAGATGTTGGAAGGAAACCTGCAGGGCAGGGGAGGAGGGAGAAGAACAAAACTCACTCCCCACAGCCAGTCTGTGAATCCCAGATGGCCCCTTCCCCATGAGCACACTTTCAGGTTTGGTGGAGCCATTTCAGCCACTTCCCATTGGATTTCCCCTGTGTCCTGCAGCCGACTTCTGCTACTTGCAGAGACAGTTCTAGGGCCTACCTCTATGGAGTCTGAAGATAGGCTTGACCAACCTAACCCTGTCTGACCTTGATCCTCCACCCACCTCTGCTATGTAGAGAACAAGCTGTCACCTGGGAGTGCCAGGTTCCCTCTCAATGCCTCTGGGTGTTTCTACTGAGGGGCTAGAGCCAGTTGTAGGCCCCAGAGAATAACCATGCAACTGGCTTTTTCCTGCAAGCACCAACTAGTAACAGGGAGAACAATTTGTACAGACCATTGCAGCATCTACTGACTCAATCAAATAGGGTATGGCTGATTCTTGCTCACAAGCACCACTTACCATCTCATAAATTAAGCTGGGTATCCTGATATAATTCACACAGCTGTGGGAAGGGGAAGATAGCAGAATAGAAGCAGCCCATGGGGGCACCACTCTTCAGGAGAGGAGTGAAAGTTACAGGCAGCTCAAGCTGTGAGGGGTCTCCCTTCTTCACTGCTGACCTCTGGGCTGACTGAGGAGCTGTTCAGAGTCTACACAGAGACACAGCACCAGAGAGCAAGTATAGCAGAGATCTAGTGGATATCAATCCCAGGTTTCTGTAGCTGATGCCATCCTAAACACTCAGGTGCATGCTACCAGGTCTGCTCAGGACTCAGTTTTCCAGCAGAAGCCTTCACATCACCTCCACCAAGCCTGGGAGGGAGCAGAGAGAACAGATGCTCCCCTGTGCTGTACCCTGAGACTGGGGACCAAGAAACCCTCTCCTGCTGTTGGGATCTGAGCAGAGGCGGAGTCTCAGATGCAACAGTCTCCACCTAGGAAGCCTGAGTAGACAGCCTCAGTGGGGGGAAGAACCTTGGCTGACCAGAAGCACCAGCCTGCCTCCACCGTTCGTTGGCCGCTGGGACAAACCCCTGCCTCTGTGACTAGGCATCACCAGTTTCTGCACTGGCAGAACTGCCCTCTCCCTTGCTTAGTCTGCTGATATGTCTACAGCCGGAACATAGAAATGTCAAATGTTCCCTAGGGAAGGGCATGGAGTGGTGTGAGCTATGCCAAGTAAATGTATAATGCGATGCCACATAAAATGTTATCTATAATTATTATATGATACATATAGAATTGGAACAACAGGAAAAGACAACATAAACTGTAAAAGAAATGAAAGAAAAACCATTTTTCCATAGACTAAGACAACAATTGGAACAGTCCTGTGATGTGCCACATGGAAGAAAACATCCATATTGGGCATCTGAGATGCCTGGGACCTTAATCAAACGTACAGGCAGCGGCGTGATTCAGGTCTGTTCGGGATGTCTCCGGTTTGCTACTGTCTCTTACAGAGCACCTTGCCCAGAGTTCCTTCAATTGTCAGAGAACCTGGCCATCAAAACAGAAGGGACAGACCCACGACCTTTTCAAAGCTAATCTGTTTCTACTTGTGTTTTCATAGAGCAGCATTCAGCCCTGATCACGTGGATATGGACACATATTAGGAAAATGTCTGTGGTAGGAAGAGGGCAGAAACTGACCACACTGCATCCCAAATCCAAGATTTCAGCATCATCTTGGCCACGAGTTAAGTGGGAAGACAACTCCTTCTACCTGGATTTCTGATCATCCTATTAACACGTGGCACATTGATATCTCCATTAATTTTCTATTGCTGAACAACAAATTACCACTACTTGAACAGCTCATTGGCTCACAAGTCCAGGAATGGCATGGCTGGGTTCTCTACTCAGGGTCTTACAAGGATAAAATTGAGGAGTCAGTTGGGCTGCATTTCTTTCTGAAATTCAGGCTCTACTAAGTTCAAGTGGTTGTGATAGAATCAGTTTCTTGCAGTTCTAGGGCCAAAGTCCCCATTTCCTGCTGGCCAAAGTCCCCATTTCCTGTTGGTTGACAGCTCCTGGAGGCCACCCTCATTTCTTTCCACATGGCTCCTTCCATATCCAAAGACAGCATCAGAGATTCTCCCCACATTAAATCCTTTTTGCATTGTGAATCTTTCTGATTTCCCTGGCTTTGACTTTAGATCCAGATTTTAAGGGTTCCTGTGATTAGGTCAATTATACTCAGATAATCTGCCATTTTAAGGCCAGTTTATTTCATTACATAGGCAAAATCCCTTTACAGAAAAAAGAAAACCTGGATTATTGTATGATTTAATACCTAGGAGAAGGTGTGTTGACACCAGGGGCCAGAAATCTTGGGGGCCAGCTGAGAATTCTGTCTATTAACTAATACAACCTCTGTGGAAAATCATGTGGAGATACCTCAAAGAGCTACAAGTAGAACTACCATTTGATACAGCAATCCCATTATTGGACAACTACACAAAGGAAAAAAAGACATTCTATAAAAAAGACATCTGCACTAGAATGTTTATAGCAGCACAATTCACAATTGCAAAGATTTGGACAAGTGGGGTTAAGAAACTGTGGTATATGTATACCATGGAGTACTACTCAGCCATAAGAAATGAATTAATATCTTTTGTAACAATCTGGATGGAACTGGAGACCATTCTCCTAAGTGAAGTTTCACAAGACTGGGAAAACAAACACCACATGTACTCATCATTAAATTGGTCCTAATCAATCGACAGTTGTGTGCACATATTGAAGTAATGTTTATATTCATTAAGGATCAGGCAAGTGGGAGAACGGAGGAGGGGATGGGTAAATTCAATCCTAAATGGTGCAGGCCCACGCTGTCTGGGGGATGGGCATGCTTCTAAGTTTGACTCTGGCAATCCAAAGGCAATTTATGTGACCAAAGCATTTGCACACCTGTAATATTCTGGAAAAAAAATTAGACATTTCCTCTCTGATTAAACCTGATTAATGGCTTAAAGAAAAGGCAATCTTAAGTATTCTTTCTGCATAACCTATGAGTAAAATTGTAGTAATCCAGAACTATGTATCTGTATCAGTTAAAAATGGATATTGGAGAAAATACATGCAGACCATAATATTCAAATAATTTAATATTACAAGGTTGTAATGAATACTATGAAATGAAAGAAGTATTAATAAGTTTGCTATTATAGAGAAATATTTAGACCACCTATTCACTTCATCAGAATATCCAAGTAAAAATTAGGGGAACTATACAAGTTGTGAGGTTTAGCAACTTGATTAGCTCAATCTGGCAGGAATATTCATATAAATTAATTTTGGAAATTTTAATTGTTTATATAAAATTGATGAATATGGGGGATTAAAAATAACATATGCAAAGTGATATAATCATATTTGAAGCATCTAGATAATCAAATAATATTGATTACCACCTTTTCTGATTCAGTTTGAGAGATTTTCCAAATGCACCTATTTCTATGTTGTATCATCTTTCTTTTCTCTCTGTTTACTAATAGATCTATAAGTTTATAAAGTTAGTTTTTAAACAAGATCACTTTTTGAATAAGTAAATTTGATAAACTTATGAGAAATTTTAAGAGCAGAAATGTGTATCAATTTTTTAATAACAATATTAGTGTTGGGATTTACAGTTTACATATTAATAACACGCATGAGATTTAACTTGCATCTCATGAACCAATAAGATAAGTGTTTTATTACCATTTTTTAAGTGAGGAAATGGGCAATAGCTTAAGGAGATTTTCAGTGAGTACTAGAAGAAAAGGTCAAACAATAAATAAATGACAGAGCTTTGATCCGCAATTGAGTTATCTGCACCCAAATACTATGACACTTATTTCTAAATTTCTCTTCCTCTTTAAACTTTGCATTTAATATTAAGACATACTTTATCATCATATATGTAATCTTTATTGGAATAAGATAGTGATTGCAGTTAAAAACTACTCAGGCCTCTATGGCATTTTTCATGAAAAGTTTATTTCATGTGTTAATGTTTGGAGAAATTAATAGCATAAACAAAAACAAATTTTTTTCTTCATGTCCCTCATACTCTTCCTGAAGTTAAATTAGCTATCCATTTGATGCAATTTGTGAGCGAAGAAAGTGAATTATCCATTTTTTTTTTGGACTTCTCTTTGACTCAAAATAAGTTACTTACCTATCTTTTTAGCTACATTTAGTCATAATATCCATATTTTTCATGTTGAAGGAGAAATATAAATTGCAATTTTAGGAGATTTGGACTTGAATTTATCGACTCAAAAACTGAGCTTTCATCTCAGCAGTGGAGACACGATAGAAATAAAAATACTATATTTGCCTTCATGGAGTTGATTCTGTAAAGGCAAGAGACAGATAAAAAATATTTACATGTTGAGGGATAACATGCTCTGGGGGAGAGACAAAGCCAGTTCAGGAAAATAAGAGAAATGCAGGGCGTGTTTTTATAATCTGTCACTTACTATAGGAAATCTCTGATAATACATCATTGCGGCAGAGATCAAGGTTAAGTGAATGAGTGAGTGCAGTGGTCATTTAGGGGAGAGCATTCAGGTCAGAGAAGTACACAAAGGCGGGCAATGGAAACAGCCAAGAGGCCAATGCACTCAGAGTACTGTATAGAATGTTGGATCGGTAGGAGATTAGATCAGTGAAATTGTCGGACACCAGTGCATATAAGAACTTTTTAAGTGTATTTTCTTCAATATTCGAGTGAGATGGTATAATAGGTTGAACAAATTACTCTAAAGATATCAAGGTTCTAATCCTTGTGATCTAAAAATATTATCTTTTATTCCAAAAGGGACTTTGCAGATGTGAGATGAGGAGATTATCCTGAATTATCCAGATAGCCATTAAATGCAATCACAGGGACCTTTAGAAGACGGAAGCAAAAGGAATTTTGACACAGAAGAAGAAAACAATGTGACTAATCTTACTGAACCAAATTGGGGTCTACTCGCCTGGCACAACAGAGCCAGACATGGATGCTGAGATTTGCAGGAGGAAATAAAGGGATTTTATTGCATGGTGCCCTGAAAGGAGAATGGGCAACTAATGCCTAAGGCCCAAACTCCCTAATAGCTTACAGGCAAGGGTTTTTTAAGGCAAGGTACATGCTAAGAAAGCAGAAGTTGCAGGCAAAATCATAAATCAATACATGGAGGTAATACATTGGTTTGACCCAAAAAGGTGAGATATCTTGAAGAGGGGGCTTATGGGTCATAGGTGGTTCAGAGAGTCTTTGATTGATGGAAAGGAATGTAAATGTGGGTATGACTCTTTCCAGGTTCTTCAAAGAGAAATTTAGAACAAAAAATTGCTGTCAATGTTCAGTCCTCAGTTCCCCCTTATCTGCATTTTCCATCTGGTGGGGATTTCTGAAAAACAACTCAAGAATGTAATGTTAAGATTTTATGTTTTATTTTCCATACGAAACCAAATCCGAAACACCATGACTCTGGCTTGCTTGAAGGACTATCATTATTACTATCTTCTTGCCTCTCAGGTTGGTTTTTTACTTTTCAAATTTAGTTAGGTACTCAGAATTTCCCTTGAAGGGACTCAGGGTATTTCCTTTATTTCCATGCTTGGAGGGACCCAACAGGTCCCTGAGAGGGATCCCAGCTCCTTCTCAGCAATAGAAATATGATGCTGTGGTTCTGACTTTGATTGGGGAAGAAAGGGCCACAGGCCCAGGAATGCAAGGAATACAGCTCTGGAAACTGAAAAAGGCAAGGAAAGGAATACCCTAGAGCAGCCAGGGGCAGCCCAGCCCTGCTAACACCGTGATTTCAGTTTAGTGAAATTGATTTCACATTTCTGACTTGCAAATCCAAGAAAATAATGGTGTGTTTTTTTGGAACCACTAAGTTTGTGGTAATTTGTTACAGCAGCCATGGGAAACTAATATGAATGGGGACTGCTGCAGCATTTGAGGAGAGATGTGGCATAAATAGAAGGGAGAACAGTCAGCATCTGTGTAACAGTAGGCAAATCATTCATAGAAATGGAAAGAAGATGATGATGTGGACAAGAAAGGAAAAATGCCTGAAGAGAAGTTCTTTTCAGACACCAGGGGAAGTGATCCTGGGTACAAATAGAAGAATTTGCCCTAGGAAGAAGGCAGGCAGCTCACTAACTTTCACTGGAGAGGAAGAAGGATATTTGAATACATATGCAGAAGCTTCTGAAAATGCAAACCAAAAAAGGTCACTGCATATGCTCTTAACTCTTAAATACTCAGCAAATCTATTACTGTGATTAAATCACCAATATCAACATTAAAGCCAGCAATATTTATTAAACCATTAAAGTTGTCCAAATACTTATTCATTATTATTTTCATTATTATTTTCTCAGCAAATAAAGATATAATAGCTTAGGCCCATAAAAATTTCAATGCCACTTTTTTCTCCTAATAAAAAGCAATTTAGACATAGAAATTTTATCAGTCATAGAGCTCTTGTTGTTTACTATGATCAATTTAAGGAGTTTTAAATTTTTTTTTAACATTAGAAGTTCAGGTGCATAAACTATCCAAACAGAAACAAATTTAATTGTCTCTTTTACTTAAAATTTAAAATAAATTATACTTTTTGATTTCTATCATGAGAAGCAGCATAATCTAAGCATTCTAAAGGATGAGATACTAAAGTCAGCTTGCCTAAGTAATTCCCAACACTGCCACGATTAGAGTTGTGAACTTGAGCAAGTTCTTTAACCTTCAGTGTTCTCACGTTCTCATGTGCATGAGAGTAACTGTGCACTCAGTAAAAGTAACTGAGTGATAAAATTGAAAGAGTAATTTAGAAAAATGCCTGCATATAGTAACGTGACAATAAATGTTAGAAATTGTTATTACCATTACTGTTATCTAAGCAAAGTTTATTTCTTAATACATATTATGAGGTTTTGCTGGTGGTATGATGAGAATTATAATTTTAAAATTTTTACTGTATATATTTAAGGTGTATGATATATCTTGATATACATATACATAGTGAAATGATAACTAAATTAATATATCCATCTCATATAGTTACCTTTCTTGTGTGTTTGTGTGAGATAAGAGTGCCTAAAATCTACTCTCAGCAAATTTCCAGAATATAATACAATTTTATTAGCTATAGTCCTTACAATATATATGATTAGGTCTTTAGCACCCAACAAAAATGCCACATTATACCTTTTGGCATATATCTTCTCTTTTGCCCCATCCACCCACACTTCATAATAACTACCTTTCTACTTTTTGTTTCATACATTCCATTTTTTTTTTAGATTATACATATAGTGAGATCAAGCAATATTATTCTTTCTCTGTTAGGCTTATTTAACTTAGCATAATGATTTCTTGTTTCATCCATGTTGTCATAAATGGCAGAATCTCCTTATTTTAAGGGCTTTATATAGATATATATTTATATACACACACACACTCTCACACATACACATGTCATAAATATGACTATGTTTTTAGTATTAGCAAGTATTTCCAATATTTTTGCATAATGCTATGTTGTTTCTATTAGAAAATGAAAAAATCAACAGCACTTTTAAAATGAAACTTCCAGGGAGTTTATAGCCTGTAGAACTTTTTGTACATGTGCATAAGGAATCATAAAGATTCGAATTATTCATCACAGCAAAGTTAATAATAGCAAAATATATACATATATTCTCACAACTTAGACAGACATATAGGTTGTTTTTACATCTTGGCTGTCATGAATAATGCTGCTATAAACATGGGAGTCAAGATTTCTTTACAAGGTGATGATTCACTTCCTTTGGGAATTTACCAAGAAGAAGGATTGTTGGGTCAACTGGTAGTTTTATTTTTATTTTCTTTAGAGACATCTATACTGTTTTCCACATTGGTTACACTAATCATCATTTCCACCAACAGTGTAGAAGAGTTACCTTTCCTCTACACTCTCACCAACACTTCTTTTCTCTTGCCTTTTGACAGTAGTGATAACCTACAGGTCACATTTGAAAGGCTTCCAAATTAACAGCCTGGGGAAGGTCTTATGATTCATGGCTAATATCCTGTCCCTGAGTAAAGAATCTTGTCATGAGTCCCTCAAAAAATTGCTCTGAATTTGTCAAACTATTGACACACGCTGATTAATACATATCCTACTGATACTGAAAAGGACACTGATATGTGCATGAATCATGAAGTTTGTCTTGCAGATAAAACATGTTAGCCTGTATATTGTCATCTCTAACCAATGATTGCAACCTTTGTATTGCACCCTCTAAAGAAAAGGACAACTCCACTATGAGGAGCCCCACTCCCTTCTCCTAAATTTTCTTATAAAAGAGTTCCAACTTATAATAGACTTTGGAACATGCCCAACTTTATTAGTGTGTCTTTCTGGGTTGATTCTAATATTTGGATTCTGATAAACCTTTGTCAAATTATTTTTGCCTCAATTTTGCCTTAATTTCAGTTGATAATAGCCATATTAACAGGTGTGAGATAATATCACATTGTATTTTTAATTTGCATTTCTCTGATGACTAGTAATGTTGAGCATATTTTCATGTGTCTGTCGGCCATTTTTATGTCTTTTTTTTGATAAATGTCTATTCAGGTCATTTGCTTATTTTTAAATCAGGTAATTTGTCTTTTCGCTATTAAATTGTGGGGTTATAATTCTTTGAGACACAGCTTTCCATTTCTTACTGTACACAGGACTCCTGTGATTAGAAAAGGAAGATGCGTACAAATCATTGCAGGAGAGAAGGTAGAGCAAGATGGCCAGATAGAAACCTTCAGTGATCATCCTTCCATATGAACACAAAATTCAACAGCTATCCACACAAGGAAGCACATTCAGAAGAACCAAAAATGAGGTGATTCAGGTGAGCAATTGCAGTACCTGGTTTTAACACTGTATCAAGGAAAGAGGCAGTGAACTGGGCAGAAAAGATAGTCTTGCATTGCCTACACCCCTCCTCCTCCATTCCTCAATAGTGCCAGACCAGCAGGGCAATTAAAGAAAAATTCTGTGTTCTAGGGGAAGGAGAGTGAAGTGAGTGTAGGACTTTGCATTGGAACTAAGGCCATCCTCACAGGAGAAAACAGCACAGGGAAGAATTCTACCAGCATCTATACAGGGAGCATTTAGAACAGTTGGACCAGAAGGAAATCCTCTACCCTGAAACCAAATTCTGGCTAGCCCCACCACCAGCTGACAAAAAGTGGCCTGGGGCCAAGAATAAACTCATAAGGAAGTCAGGCAATGGAGGCTGTAGTCTTTGGGCAATTCCTGAGGCTGTGCTACTTGGAGCCAGTGGACTAGGGGTGCACCTGACCCAGTGAGACACCAGTGGTGGCCAAGCCAGTGCCTGTGCCACCCCTCCCCCAGCTCCATACAGTGCAGCTCTTGGAAAGTCTTTCTTCACATGGGGAAAGGAAAGAGAAGAGTTCAGAGGACTTTGTTTTCCAACTTGAGTACCAGCTCAGCCACGTAAAATAAAATACCAAGCAGACTCCTGAAGTCCCTGAGTCTAGGACGTAGTTCCTGTATGGCATTTTTGGATACACCTGGCCCAGAAGGAAACATATTACTCTGAAGGGAAGAATCTAGTTCTAGTAGAATTTATCACCTGTTAGCTAGAGAGCCCTTGAGCTTTGAATAAACATCAGAGGTAGCCAGGTAACAGTCACCATGGGATTTTGGTGAGAGTGCACTAGCTTCAGATGTGACCTGGCACAGTTCCTGCTACAGTGGACATGAGGGAGTGCCCATAAGTTTAAAATAATTTGTTATAAAAGTTTTTTGCAAGCCTTATGGTAACATTAATTCAAAAAACCTAAAAGAGATACACAAAAAATAAAGAGTAAGAAATTAAAACACATAACTGGAGAAAGTCACTTTTAAAAAGGAAGACAGGAAGAAAGGAAGGAAAGAAGGGAGAACAAATGAATGACAAAACAGCCAGAAATCACATAATAACATGGCAGTAGTAAGTCCTTACCTATCAATAATAACATTGAATGTGAATGTGTTAAACTCTCCAATCAAAAGACATGGAATGACTGGATAAAAAACAAAACAAAACAAGATACAACTATATATTGTCTACAAGAATTCCATATTACCTATAACGACACACATAAACTGAAAAGATATCCCATGTAAATGGAAACCCAAAGAGAGCAGGAGTAGCTATACTTCTATCAGATAAAATAGATTTCAAGACAAAACTGCAACAGAGAAACAGAAGGTTATTACTTAATGGCAAATTGCTAAATTGAGCAAAAGGATATAATAATTCTAAATATATATAAACCCAACACTGGAGCACCCAGATACATAAAGTGATTATCAGAGCAAAAGAGAGAGAGAGATCCCAATACAGCAATCACTGCAGACCTCAGCACTCCACTTTCAGCATTGGATGGAACATCCAGACAGAAAATCAACAAGGAAACATCAGAGTTAATCTACACTATAGACCAAATGGACCTAATAGATATTTACAGAACATGCCATCTAACAGCTGCAGAATACACATTCTACAGAATACATATTCTCAGTTTATGGAATATTCTCAAAGATAGACCATATGTTAGTCCACAAAATATGTCTCAAAAAAATTCAAATCATATCAACTATATTCTCTGCCCAAAATGGAATAAAATTAGAAATCAATAGCAGGAGAAACACTGGACAATATACAAATACATGGAGATTAAACAATAAGCTATTTAAAAGACCCTTGGTCAATGAAGAGATTAAGAAGGAAATTAAATTTTTTTGAAAAAAATGAAAGTGAAAACACAGTATGTCAAAACCTAAGGGGTACTGATAAAGAAGAAATAAAAGGGACGTTTATAGCAATAAGTGTGTATATCAATACAAATGAAAAGCTTCAAATAAACAACCTAACAATGCATCTTAAAGAGCTAGAAAATCAAGAGTAAACAAAACTCATAATTAATAGAAGAAAAAACAAAAAATATCAGAACAGATATAAATGAAATTGAAACAAAGCAATAGAAAAGATCAGCAAAATAAAAAGTTGGCTTTTTTTTTGAAAATATAAACAAAATTGACACACATTTAGCCAGCCTAACAAATGAAAAAAAAGACACAAATGAGTAAACTCAGACATAAAAAAGAGACATTACAACTGATATTGTAGAAATTCAAAGGATTGAATTTCATTAGAGACTACTATCTCAAAATATATGCCAACAAATTGGAAAAACTAGAAGAAATGGTTAAATTCTTAGACAAATATAACCTACATAGACTGAATCAGAAGGAAATTCAAAACCCGAACAAACCAATAACAAGTAACAAGGTAGAAGCAGTAATAAATAGTTTCCTATCAAAGAAAAGCCCAGAATCTAAGTGTTTTAATGCTGAATTCTATGAAGTATTCAAAGAACTGATTCAATCCCTACTACAACTACTTCAAAAAATCAAGGAAAAGGGAATACTCCCAAGCTCCTTCTACGAGGCCTGTATCACCCTGATACCAAAACCAGGCAAAGAAACAACAATAAAAGAAAATTATAGGCCATTAAGTCTGATGAACATATATGCAAAAATCCTCAACAAAATACCAGCAAACTGAATTCAACAGCACATTTAAAAAATATTTATCATGATCAAGTAGGATTCATCCCAGGGATGTAAGGATAGCTCAACATACACAAATCTTTCTATATGATAAATCATATCAACATAATGAAGGAAAAAAACCATATGATCATTTCAATTGATGCTGAAATAGCACTTGATATAATTCAATATCCCTTTTTAATAAAATCTCTCAAAAATTGGGTATAGTAAGAACATAACTCGAGACTATGAAAGCCATTATATGAGAGACTCACGTCTAGTATCATATTGAATGGGGGAAAACTGAAAGTCTTTTCTTTAAGATCTGGAACAAGGGAAGAATGTCCACTTTAATCACTGTTATTCAACAGAGCACTAGATATTCTATCTAGAGCAATCAGACGAGTGAAAGAAATAAAAGGCATCCAAATTGGAAAGGAAGAAGTCAAATTATCCATTTGAAGACTATATGATATATCTACAGGAACCTGAAGATTCCACAAAACAACAATTAGAACTGATAAATACACTCTGGAAAGTTGCAGGATACAAAATTAGCATACAAAAATCAGTAGCATTTCTATATGCCACCAACAATCTGAAAAAGAAACCAAGAAAGTAACTCCATTTACAATAGATACAAATAAAATAAAATGCTAAGAATAAACTTAACAAAACTAGTGAAATATCTGTTCAATGAAAGCTATAAAACATTGATCAAAGAATTTGAAGAGGACAGGAAAATATGGAAAGATATTCCAAGCTCATGTATAAGAAGAATTAATATTGCTAATATGTCCATACTACCTAAAGCAATCTACAGATTCAATGCAATCTTCACCAAAATACCAATGGCATTTTTCACAGAAATAGAAAAAGTAATCCTAAAATTTACATGGAACCACAAAAGACCCAGAATTGCCAACGTTGTCCTGAGCAAAAAGACCAAAACTGGAGGCATCACATTCATGACTAGACTATATAAAGAAGTCCAACAATTCAACAGGAAAAAAATCAAATAATCCAATTTAAAAAATGGGCTAAAGAGCTGGATACACATTTTTCAAAAGAATGTATACATGTAACTCACAGGTATATAAAAAAATGCTCAAAATCATTAGTCACCAGAGAAAAGCAAATCAAAACTAATGGATGTGGCAAAGTCATAACATGAAACCAAAATGTTTGTACTGCCATAATTTCCTGAAATAAAACAAAAACTACAATGACATATCATCTCACCCCAGTTAAAATAGCTTTTATTCAAAAAGACAAGCAATGGCGAATGATGATGAAGATGTAGAAAAGGGAAACACCTGTATACTGTTGGGAAAATGTAAATTAGTGCAATCACTATGGAGAGCTATGTGAAGGTTTCTCAAAAACTAAAAATAGAATTATCATATGATGCAGCAATCACATTGCTAGGTATATATCCAAAAGAAAGGAAATCTGTATATTGAAAAGATATCTGAACTCCTATGTCTATTGCAGCACTATTCACAAGAGTCAAGATATTGAATCAACCTATGTGTCCACTACTTGGTGAATGGAAAATGAGATTATACATATACACAATGGAATATTATGCAGCCATAAAAAGAATGAAATACTGGTTTTTGCAACAATATGGGTGGAACTGGACATTATGTTAAGTGAAATAAGCCAAGCACAGAAAGACAAATCTTGCATGTTTTCATTCATATTGGGGAGCTAAATATTAAAACAATTGATCTCATGGATATTCAGACTATAATGATGGTTATCAGAGACTGAGAAGGGTAGTGGGTAGGGGAGGATAAAGTGGAGGTGGTTAATGGGTACAAAATATAGTTATATAATTAAATAGAATGCACAATATTTGATGGCTCAACAAAGAAATTATAATCAATAGTAAGTATGTCATACTTTAAAAGATCTAAAAGAGTGTAATTGGAATGTTCATAACACAAAAAAAAATGATAAATGCTTGAGGTGATGGATACCCCAAATACTCTGATTTGATTAGTACACATTGCATGCCTATATCAAAATATCACATGTACCCTATAAATATGTACAGCTTTAATAAACCTACAATAATTAGAAATGAAAAAAATTAAAAATTAAGATATTAAAAATTTAAAAAATCATTGTAGAACAAAGCTATAAAAACAAATGGCAAATAATAAAATTCATGGACTTTTGAGTTGATGCTGGAATTAGTGAAGACTTTGGGTCTATTGAGATGGAAGAAATGTATTTTGCATTTGAGAAAAACATGAATTTGGGGGACCAGGGACAGAATGCTAGGTTTGAATTAGTTCCCCAAAGTTCATGTGTTGGAAACTCAATCCCCAATGCAACAATGTTGAGAGGTGGGATCCTTGAGAAATGATTCAGAGCCCTCATGAGCTGATTAATGCCATTATGATGAGTATGGGTTAATTATCATGGAAGTGTGCTCCTAATAAATAGATGAGTTCAGTCCCCCTCAAAAAAAAAATTTAGAATTTGATCTTGAAGGATGGTGCAATGGTGTGAATGATTTTGTCCCTCTCAAATTTATGTGTTGAAACCTAATCACCAGGGTGATAGTGTTAGAAGGTGGGGCCGTTTGGGAGATGATCAAATCATGAGGGTGGGGTGATTTTGATGCGATTAGTGCCCTGGTAAAAGAGGCTTCAAACAGCTGGCTTCCCCCTTCCACCATGTGACAACCCAGAGAGAAAGCACAATCCATGAACCAGGATATGGCCCCTCATCAGACACAGTATCTGCTGGTTTCTTGATCTTGGATTTACACCTGAAATGATTTCGTTTTATAAAACACAAGAGCTCTTGCAGTTGGAAATAAGAAGACAAGAAATTTAATTTTAAAAACGAGCAAATACTTAATCATACATTTTACAAAAGGAGATGTGAGAATATCAAATAAGGGATAAATAATGGTCAGTATCTTTATTTACTAGAAAATATAATACAAATTAAAACTATAGTGAGCTACCATTCCACATGCACTAAAATGACTACAATTGTAAAGACTAAAGACTAATTAACAATTTTAATGTGAAATAAATTGGATTCTCATATAATTCTGAAAGGAGTGTAAATTCATATAACAATCTGGAAAGCTCTTTGATAGTTTCTCATAAGGTAAAACATACTCTTAGTATATGATCCAGCAAGTCCACTCCTAGGTTTTTATGGAACAGATAAAATATATCCAAAAAGATTGCCTACAAATGTTCATAGAAACTCCATGGACAATTGTCAAAACTCAGAAATAACACAAATGGCTATATACATATGTAATAAACAACTTGAAGTGTATTTATATAGTAGTATAGTAATTAACAATAAGATAATAAATTTCTGGTTTCTCTAAAAAAGGTTCCCAAAAGTATTGTCAAGACCACTTTGTTGATTAAACGAATTCAAAAACACAATAGTATGTACCGCATAAATTATTCCATATGAACTCAAAACAAGAAAAACTAATCTATGGTGATAGAAACCGGAAGTGATTAACCACTGGGAGCTGGACATGAATGAACTCTTTAGGTAGATGGAAATGTACCAAAACTTGATTGGGATCTTGATTAGGTGGGTGCACACATTTGTAAAAATTCTTTGAATTGCGTATTTATTAGCAATACAGTTCACTCTATATAAATTTTACTTCAATAAAAAAATTTGTAAAAAATAACCTCCTATATTTGAAAAGCAAATATCACTCAGTAATCTTTACCTTTTAAAAATTGCTTACTAAAGCTATTTGCTAAACTTCTGCTAACCTATTGGCTTTTCTTGACCAGATATGGAAACTTATATATTTTTCTTTGAATCTATACAGTAGCTCTGAGTATGATTTAAGCTCTTACTAAAAATGCAAGTAATTCTAAATTTACAACAAAATGAAATAATAAACCTTTACCTAATTGAAATCAGCTTGTTTCACCTAAGCATAGATTTTAGAGTTGCATAACAAACCAAATACTTCTAAAAACCTATACTTTAAAATAGTATTAATTTTACATTACAAATTTATTAAATGATTCAAAAACTATTTCAAATTTAAAAATGATTTTTCTACAATATATAGGAATATTTAAGTCAGAAAACCATTATCTATCACATATAATGCATCAGAACATCTGAATATCACAGTGTACCTAACCATATTTGGCTTATTTTCTATTTCTGTAATAATATCACCTTTTCTATCTTTTAAATGAGGTAACACTGTATGCAGTTATAAAACAACAAGCAAATTATCAGTTGTTTTCTTTTCATGTTGTTTAAAAGTGATATTTTTTTCAGATCTTCAACGACCAAAACAATAATGTACATGTTTTAGTGATTTTGAATAAACTGAACCATCTGAGTTTGAATTAATCTTACTTGAGTCCATTTTTATAATAGAAAAATTAAAATATTACTCAGATCATTATTCATATTAAATGAGTGTTCTCACCCTAATATTTACATTTTAATTGTTATACATGGAGATTTATGTTTATGTAAATATAAATAGTGATGAGTACATGCATATATATATTTATTTATGTTTTGACAAAAATAATCTACTAATGGATTGCTCAGCCTCTTTTCTTGTCCCTCTTTGGCTAGGAAGATGCAGTATCCTACTATTTACTCCACTTACTGAACTCTGAATTTGTATATCAAATTGCCTACAAAATATTTAAAAACATCTCACACAATACATTTCAAACTAAATACTTAAGTAAATACACACATCCTAAAAACATACATATGTCAATATTTACGTTTGTTAATATGTATATGACTTACCTTTACAAGGTTGGTGTTGCTTACAAATATGTGATATGAAAAATTTGTTTACATTATGCTGCTATTTATTTATTTCCAGAGAAAGAAGCATCAAATCACCTTGGAACAAATTTTCTACCTTTTTGACAAAAATCACTTGAGTGACAGTTCTTAGTTATGAAAATGTAAGTCTACTAAACACCTTCTTTATCGCATTGCCTTTTATGCTCTGAGAAAGGCTGATCCTCCTGGAAAAACTATATTTGCAGAAGACAGAAAATGAGATTTATATAATGTTCTTAAATTTAAAAGGTCAGTATTCAACAGTGAACATGCAGCAATGAAAAAAGTGATAACACTAATGGACTGCTCAGCCTCTTTTCTTTGCTGCCTTTGGTTAGGAAGATGCAATGTCCTGTGAACTCCACTTCCTGATCTCTGAACTCATATTATCAAACAGCCTGCAGGATATTTAAGAGGCAGCTCACTCATATCCCAAACTGAATACCTGATCTCCCTTCCTTGTATTTTACTCTCTGCTTTCTCCACCTCAGTTGTTCCTGATTGTATTGTTTTAGTTGTTTAGGTTTTGCTTAGGTCAAATTCCTGGGGGTCAAATTTTATTTTTTTTCCCCAAGCCTAACATCTACTCTACCAGGAAATCCTATTGGCTATCTATAAAACATATTTAGGGTCAGTGTATTTGTAACCTCCTCACTGTTACTACTCTGGTCCAAGGCACTGATATCTCTCACCTGGGTTATCTCTGAACAGAACTACAGTCTAAACTCAAAGAACAACAGCTAATTATTCAAAATTTAAGTTAGATTAAATAATAAATCTGCTCATAACTTTTCAGTGGCTCCCTATTTAACTCAGAGTAACAGTGAAACTTCTTTCAAAGACATATGCGTCTTTCCCTGTTTTGATCCTTTTACCTCTCTGGCCTCAATACTCAACACCGTCTCACTCATGCTCAGAGACACTGGCATCCTTTGTATTCATTCCAAAGATCAGGTACACTTTTGCCTTAGGGCCTTCGTTCCAGCTCTTTCCATTCTGTGGGCCTGTCTACACCAGATATCTTCTTGCTAGCTGTGTCACATTCCTCGTATTTGGGAAGAGATGCCATCATCTCTTCAAGATCTACTCTGATCACCCTACTTAGTAGTGCACTTTGTTGCTTTTTCCAGCTCCTTCTCACATGCACACATTTCCACTCCCCGTTACTCCTCTGTGCTTATTTATTTTGTTACCTATCACCTTCTCATATACTATACAATTTACCTCTTAACTATGTTAATTCTTTATTGTCTTACAAAAATTTGAGATCCATATGATGGGGAGTTTGAATGTTTTATTCAATGTATCCCAAATGTCCTGAGTATGCCTAAAGTATAATTGATACTCAATAAATGTTTCCTGAAAGCATAAATGAATTTCCAAGCTGCTGAGAATCTCAAACAATTCAGAAGAAAATATTAGGAGAGATGTACCAGATTTCCCAGCAATAAGGCATGGAAATATTACATTTTAAAAATTGAATTAAATAGAAAGACTACAATTATTCCTTAAATTAGTGAAGAGGACCATTTATATACTTACACTCAAATTACAGCAATTATGCTGCATGTGAACATTTGTAGCTAAAAGACTAACAGTCCTTTTACATTGTGTATTTTGATTAATTTCTACAGGTACTGTTTGGACACGTAGCCCTCCCTGTGGCTTTCCTGTAACTTATCCTTCATTCCTATTCTAAATTTTTTGTGAAGTCCACTGAATCTAAGCAACTACAATGTACCTTCTAAAAAGCTGTTAATTCATCAATGGCCTGCAAATAGATGTAGCCCATTGTTTCCAAAAGAGCAATAAAGCATATCATAAATATTACAAACCAATGAGTTTTATGTTTTTTTCTTGGAGTTTTTCTTTGGCATTTTTTTGGAATGTAAAGAGAAAATATGTAAACATTTAATATTAATACTGTAACTATCTATCTCTCTATCTTTTGCCATTTATAAGTGCAATGCATGTTAATTAATTCTACAAATAATTAGTGAACATTGAATACATGGAAGACATTGATGTATGTTGGTTTCAAAAGGGGAAAAACCTCATGAATCCTGTCTTCCAGGCATTTATCATCTAATGTAGAAGACATGCATGATTGCATAATTGTATTACAATATTACAATAGTATAGGTGCAATTATAACAGTATATGTGGTTTCTTGTTAAGCAAGCATGGAGGAAAATACCTTTGATAAGGAAGGTATGCTACATGACTAATATCTCAGAGTGAAGTTCTTGATCATGAAGTGTTAGATGACAATATGGGATAGGTCTAGATAAAAATGATGAGGCATTGAATTTCAATCTACAAAAAGAAAAAATCTTTTCAAGAATGTGATGACAGACCAATATCCCTCATAAATATAGATGTGAAAATTTTCAATAAAATCTTGGCAAACTCAATTCAACTGCACATCAAAAAAATAATTCATCATGACCAGGTGGGCTTCATCACAGATATGTAAGCATGGTTCAACATATGCAAATCTATAAATATAATTCACAATATAAATAAAAGCAAGAACAAAGACCATATGATCCTCTCAATAGAGGCAGAAAAAGCATTTGACAAAATCCATCACACTTTTATGGAAAAAACTCTTAAAAAATAGGCATAGATGGGTCACACCTCAAAATAATTAAGCTCTATACAATAAACCCACAGCCAACATCATACTGAATGGGCAAAAATTGAAAGTATTCCCTCTTAAAACTGGAACCACACAAGGTTTCCTTCTATCACCACTTCTATTCAACATAGTGCTGGAAATCCTTGCCAAGGCAATAAGATAAGAGTGGGGAATCAAAGGTATCCAAATGGGAGCAGAAGAGATCAAACGTTCACTCTTTGCTGATGATATGGTATTATATCTAGAGAACCCAAAAGATTAAATCAGGAGACTCCTGGAATTTATAAATGAATTTAGCAAAGTCTCAGGACACAAAATCAATTCACAGAAATCAGTAGCTTTTATATACAATATAACAATCAAATTGACAATCAAATCAAAGATGCAATGATTTTCACAATAGCATCAAAGAAAATTAAATGTTTAGGAATATATTTAACTAAGGAGGTGGTTGATGAAAAATCATTGGTAGGTTTTAAAACATTGAATGGAATAATCACACTTGTACTTCATAAAGATGACTGATATCTGTGCAGAAGATTGAGATATCTGGAAACAGGCTGGTTAATTTTCTGTTGTATTTACCAAAGTAAAATGAGGAGATTTCTGAAAAATAATTTGTTAGTTAGGATATAGTGATTAATTAAATTTTAAAGTGAAGAAGAGGAAGGAATCTATTAAGAGATCCAATTTACTAGCTTAAATGACTTAATGATTATTGGGGTTATTAACTAATATTATACTGGAATGAGAATAGTGATGATGATAACTTCCATATTACAAATATTGTAATTTAAGTGCTTGTAGGTATGTGCTGTTGCTATTAATTTGGGAGTAATAAGCATATAAATTATTGTGGAAAACTGGCAGTAAATGAAAGCACTCAAAGACTATAAATACTGAAGAGGTAAAAGAGCAGTGGAAAGTAAAGAAGGTTCTGTAATAATATTTGGTAGGTAGGTTGATGAATTCATGATGCTTTGACAAACCACCTCTATTTATTAATAATACTGTGAACAGTAGTGTGAATTATATAAAACTCATCATTATTATTTGGAATCCTAGTCAAATTGCTTCCTAAAATTAAAAGATAGCTCTGAAATGGTAGATGACTATGTCTTCTTTCTAAGCAGTTTTTAAAAAAGTAGTACCCATAGCTTCATGCAACCTAAAAAATGCAATGTGGAATAATCCCAACTTTCTTTTATAAGTCTTACTAACTTCTTTTTATTTAGTGTTATAATGGTATAAGAGTATTATCTCCATATAATTTTGTTTTTAACAATATATAAGAGAAATATATTAAGTGCCTCTAAGAACCTAGAGAAATATAAATTGAATAATAATACAGTGAGACAGATTCATAAATGGATAAAATATGATCAAAGGTGTCCATTCAACTCTAAGGACATGACTATAACACTCTGTACCTGTCTAAATGGCTATCAAATTTTTAAATGAAAACAAATCACCCAAAATTTCAGCACATAAAGCTGAAAAGGATAGGAAGTGATTTATATTTCATAATCAAGATTTTATAAAGTTACATTAATATGTTGAAATTATAAGCCAAATTGAGTAAGCATAAAACATAAACTTCTGAACTCAGATAAAAGAAATTATTTATATGATTAAGAATAGGCAAATTGTGGATTAAAAATAATTGAGTTCCTAAGACCAAGTGGTTTTAAAACATTTCTAAAACTAAGTTGAGTCAATAGAAGAACAGTTTCCAGGACAAAGAAAATTATAATATGCCCCTCTTTTCCATTCAGCCCACAAATTTCTACTGAACTGATGGCCTAATGATGTTTACAAAGGATATCATGTACCTGTTAAAAAACTGAGCTTGGAATGAAATAGTTTGTATTTTGGCTTCACGATTTTTTTTGCCATTTGACAATTATTTATCCCTTCTTTGTCTCAGTTTTCTCGCAAGAAAAGTGCTATAAAAATCAACTCATAAAATGAAAAGAAATAATGTGATTTACATAGTCATTTCATAAGCTAAAAGCTAAATAAATGTTATGAGTCATTAAATATTATATTCACATTCAGTGCTGCATTTTAAGATGTACACGTGTACTGAAAAAAATTTTAGTCCAGAGAAGACTCATAAGGGTAACGAATGGTTTGAAAATCATATAATAATAGGTTACATTTATATGACAAGTATATTTTAAAAGAATATTTAGATAATAATTGGTAACTCATTTTAAATATTGGAAAAGTTTTCATGTGCAAAATAGAATAGCATTATTTTAGGCAACTTCTAAGAAGAAGTTGGAGCAACAGAATTACAGAAAGTTTCATGATGGATTTCATTAAAGGAAAAAAATCTATATTTATATCTATGTATGTAGCAATCAGATCTATTCAAAAATAGACTAAGATATCTTAACTGATAGTGAAGTCTCTGTTCCCTGCAAATTTAAGAGCAAAGCTCAAAATATGAAATATCAAGAGTCTTATAAAATTAATTTCTTAGGTAATTGGAGTCACTTCCCTATTTAATCACCAGTGGTTTCCATAATTCACAAAATCAAGACCAATCTCTATTACTATTACTAAATGAATTAGTTTGCTAGGGTTGACATAACAAAATACCAGAGACTGAGTGGCTTAAACTTTAAAATTTTATTTTCTTGCAGTTCTGGAGATTGGAAATACAAGATTAAGGTGTCAGTAGTTTGGCTTGCAAATGATTGACTTCTCTCTGGGTCCCCATGTGATTTTCCTCTGTCTTGATTATTTATATCCTAATGACCTTTACTTATAAGAACCACAGCCATACTGGATTAGAGTAAATCCATATGATGTCATTTTGCCTTCATTATCTCTTTAACAGCCCTGTGTCTAAATATAGTCACACTCTGAGGTACTGGGGGTAAGAAGTTCAACATTATAAATTTTGGTGTGGTAGGGGAACAAATTTCAGCCCATAACGTTCAAGTACCATTATCTTATAACCTGTTCCTGCTCAGGTTCAAGCTTATGTTTCAACATTCTTGTCTCATGCTCCATGTATCAACCATGGGTGAAGGGTCTACCTTCCCATCTCCTTCTACTGCTGAGTTGAGCTGTCCTCTCCTGTTTCTCAAGTTGGTTCCATTTGAGCTTGTCTTGAAAGAATTCCTAAGTATAGGTGTGTGAGATTAGCCTTGAAAATAAAGAAAACATAGAAATCTTGAAGTTAATCTACAAGCCCCCTTATAGGCACAGAATCTTTTCTTCTATTAAAAACTATATTGTTTGTTATGATGACTCTCCATGAAAAGGAGGGTATTATGGAGACAATGTTTCCCTCAATCCTCATCAGAATGCACTTTGCAGGGATTTGTTATGAGGTAGATCAATTTCTCTAGAGCTCTCCTAAAGTTTGTATTGTGCCACAAACAATTTTTAGTATAAGTGTATCAAAACTTACATATAAAAAAATCTGTATCCCTAGATTTTGATAAGTATTTTGTTTAAACTGTGAAAATACTGATTGGTTGTTTTCCTCCCTTTCTTAACTTTCCAAATATTTTTAAATACAGTTTGCTCACTTTTTCTTCTTATATATTCACTACCAGGAAGCTCAGCTGCAGGGAATTAAGATTGAAAGTGATTCATATTACCTAATATATTTACATAAAATAGGATATTATGTTACCCTTTACTTACTATTTTCATCAATTATATTGACATTTTAATTCTTCTAAATGATATTTAGTTAATTTAAACAAGTTACAAAAAAGACATTAAAAGAGACACTATCAAATATTACACATTTTAAGGCAGATTTTATAATCTAAATTGCTTTCATTTATTTCCCTTGCAACTCTGTCAAAAGAATTATGTTACTATGATTATGCTTTTAAATCATGCTTTCTCTTTCCTGAAATTGTTATATTTCTGAAATTTGAAAATTTGATCCATCACAAGAACTCTTAGACTTTATAAACTGAGGAATTTGAATTTTCTATTAATCAGCAATTAAGATATTTCCACAAGTTTTATATGACTTGAAGTATTAGCTTTCGTGTAGAAATCTGCATGTCAAATTTCTCAATTTGAGCAGAAATCCAGCTCTTTGGCTTTCTTTATTTTCTTTTTTTAATAGGTTACTTTTAAAGGAAGTTACTCAAGCCAAAAAAATCAAAAGTAGGATTAACATATGCATTTCCATTTATGCTGAATTATATATGGTGAGTATATATTGAAGAGCTGTAATTGTACTTGTTCTTTTACCTTGGAAATAAGAGGCTATCAATAATTGCTTGTTAAAACAATTGGAAAAATATCTTAGCCCAGTCATAGTGCTATCATTGAGTTTTATTATTCTTCTAAGTAGGAATATTTTTCTTTTAGTAAATTTATATATTAAAGAAGAAAAAAACACCTGGAAATTTTTATTAGAATATATTCTACAGAATTGAGAGAACACAAAGTTGTAAACATTAAAATGGGGCAAAGAAGAAAACCCAGCCCTAAATGTTCTTATTTGGTAACTAAAGTCGCTTCATTACAACCGAGAATATAATATTAAACAATGTCTTTATGAACAAAATAGGACAAGGAACCCACAATAGTTTATTCTATTCACCATTGTAATGGATGTCCCAATCAGTGCAATAATGCACACAAAAAGACATGAATATGAGGAGAAAAAAGATGGCCTGAAATTATTATTATTTAGAGAAGTTGTGGCTTCTAGAAAGAAAACTGCAAGACATTATTTGATTATTAGAATTATGAAAAGTTTTTTGCATTTCTGAACTCCAGAGACAAAGTAAAAGTATATTTTAAAAAGTAATAATTTACAGGGGGACCCCCAAAGCAATCAATGCAGCTACAAAAATAAACAAATGGGACCTGATCAAATTAAAAAGCTTCTGCACAGCTAAAGAAACTATCACTAGAGCAAATAGACCACCCACAGAATGGGAGAAAATATTTGCTCTTTACACCTCTGACAAAGGTCTGATAACAAGAATCTACCTAGAACTCAAAAGAATTAACAAGAAAAAATCAAAAAACCCCATTTATAAATGGGCAAAGGAGATGAACAGAAACTTTTC
>CAUYRT010078189.1:0-14006 GCA_963574885.1 Lepilemur ruficaudatus
CCCGTAAACTGCAATGGAAAGTCCCCAGCTCTCCCTATCCTAAAGCTTCCTCCTCCCCTCACCTGATATAAAAGTTCTTGCCTTAGCCCTGGGCTGCGCAACTCTCAGACCATGACCCTCCTGTGTCCCGACCCGCGGGTATGTTATTCGCAGAACCTGGAGGAGGGCCCGGGAGTTGGATGGGACAAGAGACGCGAGAGATGGAGACAAGACAGTATTCTGATCAAGTCTCATTTATTGAGCATGAGGTTACAGCTTTTATAGAGAAGCGAGAGGGGAACGCCCAATCACAATGCAAATTAGAAATAAAAAAGGACTGACCAATCAGCAGCAGGATATGCATATGAGGTCACTGGCGGTAAAGCGAAACTCACCATTCCTGGGAAACAGAAACTTAACTTCAGCTATGACGGGGGGAGGGTAAGGCTCAGGCAAATCAAAGCTATGGCCGGGCCTCATGGCTCCGGACAGTGAATGTTCAGGAAAATTGGGGATTTTGAGACAAGAAGGTCTGCCATTTTTCCTCCTTTGCCAGCAAAGTAAACTCCCTTTCCTTCCTCCTCCAACCGCTTGTCTACGTTCTTTGGCCTTGGGGACAAGTGCTGAGTTTTTGGTAACAGTCTCACTAACCATTCATGAGACAACGACTGGGTAGGTGGAGGGCCTGGCTCTGGGCCAGGCTCTGTCCCTGTCGCCCCATAAACATGGGCACCTGCAGGAGTCTTAGGAGCGGACCAAGGAGCGGATGGTGAACCTTATCTAAGCCAGGCGGGGAAGGGTGGGGGCTGGAGGGAGCGGCGCTTCTCCAGGTGGCTGTTTGCCGGGAGCCCAGGCCCAGGTGAGCCCCTCACAGGCAGTGCCAAGAACCTTTGCTTTAGGCGACTCAGGACAGGCGGACCTGGGCCACACAGCGAGAGACTCCCCTTAGCACAGCAGAGCGCAACAGGCACTGCCCGGGTACCTGGGGAGCACTCTTGCTCCTCGTGGTCAGTGTTTGCAGCGGGACACCGCATGCACACACAGACCCCTCGACCTGAAGACACTTCAGCAACACACTGCGCCCAAGCTGTGGCTAAGGGGCGCCACAGTGTCCCCGGGGCTGGCAGGAGCTGGGAGCCCACCAACTGAAGGCCACGGGAGCAGCTACCAGAACCCCGGGTGGTAGGCGGTGGGGGGTGCAGGTGGCCCCTGAGGGCACAGAGCAGGGGGACACTGAAGACACTGAGGGCCCCAGCATCGGCTTCCCTGTGGGGACCAGGCCAGCCTGTGCCCTGCCCCTCAAAACCGTGGGCACTTCTTGGAGAGAGTGCATGGGAGCACTCAGGGGGACCCCTCTCCAGGGGGAGCCCCTCTGGTGGGGGTTGCCTTGGGATGCTGCGGGCATTTCTGTTATTGGCTGGTCTATTTTTCTTTCTTTCTTTCTTTCTTTTTTTGTTGTTGTGGTTTTGAGACAGAGTCTCACTCTTTTGCCCGGGCTAGAGTGCCGTGGCGTCAGCCTAGCTCACAGCAACCTCAAACTCCTGGGCTCAAGCGATCCTCCTGCCTCAGTCTCCTGAGTAGCTCGGACTACAAGCATGTAACAACATGCCTGGCTAATTTTTCTATTTTTAGTAGAGACGGGGTCTCGCTCTTTCTCAGGCTGGTCTTGAATTCCTGAGCTCAAGCGATCCTCCCTCCTCGGCCTCCCAGAGTGCTAGGATTACAGGCCTGAGCCACCGCGCCCAGCCAGTTTTTCTTTATTTTCTTTGTTAAAATAAATTTAGTCTAAGCTGTCTCCTTACATATTCTAAGTGCGACCTAAAGGTTTCCGTGTGCATAGCGCACTGTGCCGTAGACCGCATGCGTAAACCGACTGTGACCTACTCTTGTCACAAGTGGCCGGGTCTCGGCCAAGCGCAGGCGGCCACCTGCTCAGACCCTGCAGCTGTTTCCGGACCTCACTCCCGCTTTCTGTCCGTCGCTTTCCTTCCGTCCAGAATCGTTCCCGAGCCCGTGGCGGCCCTGCCGTCCTCTGACCCTGTCCTGGTTCGGGGCTGCCCTGCTCCAATCGCTCACCGCTCAGTCACGCTGGAAGGGGGCGTTGTGTGAAGTTGTCTTTTAACAGCTTCTGCAGTTGCACCTTGAACAATGCGTTTCATTCAATAAAATCTAACACAACTGTTTTATCACTTGCGAAGTCCGAGGACTTAGAGGCTCCCTCCCAGGAATCTGGACAAAGACCTGCCTAACTATTTGTCACAGGACAGCATCCCAGGGGCACTGCGGGGGACAAAAGACAGCCCCCAAGCCAGCCTTCCCTCCTCAGGCCCCCCGCAGTCACGCTGCTGCGGCCGAGACTGCTCAGGGGGCACCGCCCGGGCAGGTGAGGCGGCCGAGCCGCAGCCGGGCATTCTCGCAGGCCTGTTTCTCTGCCAAGAGAACAGCAGCAGCAACTGCAAGTATTTTTAGAGTTGCCGCTGATCCAGCCGTCACGCATTTATTCTCTATGATTCCTTCTGTTTGCATTTTAAATAACATTCTCATGAGTAAATATAACTTTGGGGATTTAGCTTCCTATTTATTCTTTAAAAGGACTCTGGTTTTGAGTTTCGGGAAGTGAGCTCTTAATTTATGTAAATACTTATGGACTGAAACAAATGAATTTTTCTAGGCTGGGTGCTGTGGCTCACGCCTGTAATCCCAGCACTCTGGGAGGCCGAGGTGGGTGGATCGTTTGAGCTCAGGAGTTTGAGACCAGCCTGAGCAAGAGCGAGACCCCGTCTCTACCAAAAATAGAAAAAATTAGCCAGGCATGGTGGCGCATGCCTGTAGTCCCAGCTACTCGGGAGGCTGAGGCAGGAGGATTGCTTGAGCCCAGGAGTTTGAGGTTGCTGTGAGCTAAGCTGACGCCATGGCACTCACTCTAGCCTGGGCAACAGAGTGAGACTCTGTCTCAAAAAAAAAAAAAAAAAAAAGAACTTTCCTGATTAATCCATTCGAGTATCATTGCCACGACTGGGCTTTTGCAGTGAGTGACGGGCTTACAGGTGTAGCTGAGTCACTGTGTCCGTGCTCACATCTGTGTAAGGTGCTCGGCGGGACAGCTTGGTGTGGCTAGGGAGTGCAGCGTTCGCCGGCGGGGAGCCTGCTCTTGGTATTTAACTTCTGCACAGACTCTGTATCATTTCGGATGAAATCCTTCACTTTTCAGTGCCTCTATTTTCCCGCAAAATGTTATAAATAATACTCGCCCCTACTGCAGCAAAATAACACGATGTCTGGGGTTTGCTTTGAAATACTTAAGGAGAAAAACGGATGGGAAATACGTGAACCAGGATCGGCGCGATGTCAGTAATTTCACAGCCGGACGCTGGCCGTGCGGACTTCCTCCTCCTCCTCTACCTTCATGTATGTGGGAATTTCCAAAATGAAAAGCAAAAGAAAATAGCCTGCCCCACACACAGGAACGCCGTGACTCCAAGCACTGTCCTCAGGGCACCTTTGCTCCTTGGAGAAGGGCGCCACGTGCGGACGAGATCAGGCTGTTGCTCTGTGGCCCTCAAGTTGTTGCGTCACACGGTGAGGAATTGTTGACACAGAGACAGAAAGCAGACTAGACCCACGGCAAGAACGGCGGCCAGAGACGAAGATAAAAGTCTCGAAGCGTGGGGTGCTACTTGGAGGGTTTCGGGTCAGCGTGGAGAACGGGAAGCCCCTCTGGGCAAACTGGCGGTGTAGGAAATTAATTCACAATATATCCAAAATAGGTGGCAGTTTAATTCCGGAGTTCCGTCTGTGTCACATTTCCGGTCTTGTGAATGATAACTAATACGTTTTTATTTATAAGTCACTGGTTCCCAGAGGCAGCTGAGCTCACGCGTAAAAACAAGCTCTTGCAAAAGCTGGTTAATTCCCACCACCCCAACTCATGTTAACGTATCATGGTTTGTTGAGTTCAGGGAATTAGTGAGATAATGCGAGAACCCAATAAATCCAGGAAACTGTGCTAGCTCAACGCAAACTCCATACTGTGAAAAGTGTAGTATCATATAGGATAGCTATATAGATATATAGCATTTAAGTACGTTTCGTAATGGTGTGCGTGTTATTAAAAATCAGTAACAGCCAGACACCATGGTGCGTGTCTGCAGTAGCCAGGAGTTTGAGACCAGCCTGGGCCACATAGTGAGATCCCGTCTCAAAACAAAAAAAAAAGTTAGTAACACAAACCTTGTCCCTACTTGGAAAGATGTATTTGTTTTGTTTTTACGTTCTCTCATTCAGTTGAAGAAAGATATATATTTGAAAATAAATTATTGTTGGTTTTTTTAATCTGCTGATTTATTATATAATGGTATAAAGAGAATTATCTAAACACTAGTAATAAATCTATGGCAAAACAGTCAGAAAAAGAATGTCTTGTTAATGTAAAAAACCCAAACTCTGGCCGGGCGCGGTGGCTCACGCCTGTAATCCTAGCACTCTGGGAGGCCGAGGCGGGAGGATAGCTCAAGGTCAGGAGTTCGAAACCAACCTGAGCAAGAGCGAGACCCCATCTCTACTATAAATAGAAAGAAATTAATTAGACAACTAAAAATATATGTAAAAAATTAGCCGGGCATGGTGGCACATGCCTGTAGTCCCAGCTGCTCGGGAGGCTGAGGCAGAAGGATCGCTTGAGTCCAGGAGTTTGAGGTTGCTGTGAGCTAGGCTGACACTATGGCACTCTACAGCCCGGGCAGCAGAGTGAGACTCTGTCTCAAAAAAAAAAAAACAAAAAAAAACCCAAACTCTGTAAAATAATTCAAAGAGGTTTATTCTGAGCCTGATACATGTGACCATTGGGCCCAGGGGTCCACAAATCCAAGAAGGCTGGAGCGAGAGGTCCCAAGGCTGCTGCTGGGTCACAGTTTGGTTTTATACATTTGGGGACACAGGGCTTGCAGGTGGAACCATAAATCAGTACATGGAAAGTGTGATTGGTTTGGCTGAAAAGGTGGGACGTCTTGAAGGCTGGGGTGGGGCTTACAGGTTATAGGTGGGTTCAAAGATTTTCCATTTGGAATTGCTTAAAGAAATAAAGCTTTGTCTAAAGGCTTGGAATCTGTAGAAGGGAACGTTTCAAGATAAGGAAGTGTGCTAATCAGGGAGCAAGCCACGGCAAGCAAATTGGTGGCCTGCAGGCAGGGCTTGACTTTGCCTGGCAAGGCCTTGGGTTCTGTCAATAATTTAGTACTTTATTGCACAAAGGCTCTGTTTTTTCAGTCTTAGGGTCTCTGTTTTAACAGTAACGCTGGTCAGTTGTTACGTCTGAACTCCAGAAGGGCGGGTACAGCTGGCAGGGGAGGCATGTCGGACCTCCCGCTCCTTTAGGGCTGGGAACTCAGTTTTAAGGTTTTTCTGAGATCCCCGTGGCCGAGAGGGAATCCACCCAGTCAGTGGGTGGCTTAGGACTTTTCCTTTACAGCTGCCATTCCGTCCCAGACCTGGATGCGTCCGGTCCGCACTCACGGAGACCCTGCTGAGGGGTGCAAGGCCGGTCCCCGCACCTCCTCAAGGCCTCCAGGACTCCCGGCTGTTCCGAGAGAGCATAACCATGAAGAATTATTCTGAGAGCCAACAGACTTAGGAGAATCTCTGAAAACAGAGAGTAAGGTGCCTTTTTGTCAGGGAAATTTGCATTTATAAAGGAAGTCTCCATTTGTAAGGGTGTTTCCCTCTGTGTCAGAAAGAGGAGGATGACTACACAGGAGGAGGGCAGATGGCTCACGCCTTCCACCCCAGCAATCTGGGAGGCCATGGCGGGAGGATCATATGAGGCCAGGAGTTCTAGACCAGCCTGGAGAACACAGCGAGACAGCGTCTCTAGGAAAAAAATTAGCTGGGCATGTTACAGAAAGTTCAGCACTTGTCCCCGAGGCCACATCAGAAGAACAAGGACAAGTGGTTTGAGGAGAAGGAAAGGGAAGTTTATTAATTTGTTGGCAAATGAGGAGAATGGCAGACTCTCATCTCAAAGTACCATTGTCCTATCTATGAGCAGAAGTACAGAGCTTTTAAATGGGTGTTTTCAGCTTCAGGTGACTGCTGTTTACCTATACTTGGTGGTCCTGATCCGTCCCATCTCTGGCGAGGACAATTCCATTGAGCCATCTCCGGTGGTACAAAGAGTAGAAGAACACATTCCCCCTGGCCCTCCGATTACTGGCCTCAAGCAGAAATGCAGGTTTTAATTCCCAAAAAGAGTGGGGGAGGTTTTAAAGAGACATCCTGTAAAACATTTTCTTCCCTTTTTCAGGCCGTCCCCTCTGTTACAGGCATGGTAGCATGTGCCTGCAGTCCCAGCTAATCCGGAGGCTGAGACAGGAGGATCATTTGAGCCCGGGAGTTCCAGGTTATGATCGTGAGTTATGATCGTGCCACTGCACTGAAGCCTGGGCAACAGAGGAAGACCCCATCTCTACAAAAAAGTAAATATGGACCAGGCATGGTGGCTCACGCCTGTAATGCCAGCACTCCAGGAGGATGAGGCAGGAGGATCACTTGAGGTCAGGAGTTCGAGACCTGCCTGAGCAACAGTGAGACCCCATCTCTATCAAACATTTAAAAACTACGTTAGGTAGATAGTGAGGGATTCTGGGTCTCCTAGGGATGAAAGCGGGTGCGGCAATTCACCCCCACAATGGGCTTTCAGAGAGGCTCACGGAGATCTGCATACACAGTAAGACTCAGGTCACGCAGCTCCCAACTGTCCAATCAAAGTGGTTCCATGGTGACCTCTGAGCCACGAGGGAGGCCCCAATCCGGGCTCTATAACACAAGACGCAGACTATAGGCAAGGCCCTTTTCCTGCGCCCTTCCTTTTGCTCTCGCTTTGCTGTGACAGGGGATCCAGCCGTCATGCGTGGCGTGTGTATCTCGCCCTGTAAACCCGTATCTTGCTCTTGCCCTATAATCCTACGTTTCTCTCCTCCATAAACCTCATTTTTTCGTGCTTGTCTTATCTGGTGTGTCTGGTCACTCTTCGGCCATGAGCACACCAAGAACTGACATTGTCACACTGAAACCTGACAGAAAGAAGGAAGGACGGAAGGACAGAAGGACGGAAGGAAGGAAGGAAGGAAGTTCGGTTCATTGGTTGGAGTAGGGTTTAAAGGAACCTGGTTGGAATCTACTTGAGAAGCCATGGCAACATCCCCCCATGGTAATATCTCTGAGGCTCTTGAAGGTAAGAAGAGAACTTGAGTACCCTTAGCAGCAGATAAAGGAGCATGGGGTTGGTGAAGGTGCAGAAGGTGTGTGCCCTTGTCAGCCTCTGAGGTAAGGGAAAAGACTCATGGGTGTGGTGAGATTGCTGGCAGTGCTAAAGACACAATTGCTGCTCTAGCAGGGCAGCTACAGGGGGGCTGGAGCAAAGCCCAATACAGTCCACCAAAAATCTCACATGCCCCCCACACAGTGAGGACCACATGAGTGTAGGCCACCGGCATCAAGTGGAACCATCCTGAATCAGAGCTAAACAAGTTCCGCCTTTGTTATCCTTCCTCTCTGTCCTTGACTAGAAGGAGCCAGAGTTTAGAAGAGGGAGGGGCAGGAGTTGTCTCAGAAAAGATTTGCACCCCCACCCTGATCTGTGCACTACCCTTTATACAACCTCTGTACCTTAGAGATGTTGGAAAAAATAATATGGACCCATCTGGGAAAAGGAAGAGACAAACAGAACTGAGTTTGAGATTAAAGTTTTTTTTTATTGGTCAAGATTAAATACCAATTAAGATTTAATAACAAAAAAAGGCAGGAAAGCTGTAGACTGACTGATGTGTCATTAAGCACTCTGGTATCCATTGGCAAAGAGGGACTCAACATAGTATAATTGAAAGTGTGTTTTATAAAATACATACTCTGTTTCATGTAGACATTACAGAAGGTTGGATTCCTCAGTAAATGGATCCGTACACTAGTGAATATTTTTAGCTATTACCTATAAATGGTTATGTACACTAGTGAATATTTTCAGCTATTACCTATTTTTAGTGTAAGTATACTCTAGGTTAATCACAAAAGCTATGTACATTGAAAAATCCCATTAGGTGAAATTTTAATTTCAGATGTTGGGTTAACCCATAATTAAATTTATAAAATACATTGATTTTACCTCTTTACTATTTCTTAAAATTATTCCTTTCTCTCAACCTTCAGCCTGGGCTCCCTCTCTCCCCTCCTGCCTTTTCAAACCATCCTCTCTGCCTCAGCTAGAGGGAGCTTTCAAAACTACAAATTCTATTTTGCCACTCTCATGCTTAAATTAATCCTGTGGTTTCAAACGGGCTTCAGAATAAAACCCACTTTTCTGCACATGATCTGCCTCCTTGTTTCCTTTCCACTCTGTCCCTGTGCCTAATGAACTCCCCAAAGTTCCATCAGTCTCTCCATAGGCTGCCAGCTCTTCCTGGAGCACTTGCTCTTGTGGTTTCACCTGGATCCCTCCTTACCTATCCTTTAAATCTCAGCTTAGCTGCCTCTCATATTATTGCCAACAGGGTTAGGGGTTTGGCACCCTCTTTTGAGTGCCCATGGAGTTAAGTACCTTTATCAAAGCACACACTACACTCTGTTGGAATCACCTGCTTGAATGTCAGTGTCCTAACCAGGCTGAACTCACTGGCTTTCATCTCTGAACTCACAGGACTTTGCCTGGCACAAAGCTGATGTCAATAGGTATTTGTTGAATAAATGAATGAATGATTATCTTTAGTAGTAAACCACTTATCACGAAATATCTGGCTTTCTATTGGTAAATCAACATATTTTACAAGAGTTTTTTTCCCCATTATATTAAGATTGAAATAGAGGGAGGAGGAGATGGGTAAATCCACACCTAACAGATGAGTGGCGCACTTTCTGGGGGAATGGGCATGCTTGTCAGGTGGTGCAAAGGCAATTTATGTAATCAAAGCATTTGTACCCCATAATACTCCAATATTTAAGAAAGTTAAAAAATAAAATAAAAATAAAAATAATTTTTAAAAGACAGAATAAAAACAAAACAAAATAATGAGACAAATTAAAAAAAAAGAAAGCTTTCTCATAGCTCATGAATTCATAATAAAAGATTTATTTTAAAAAAGATTAAAATAGGCACAATTCCATAGGGAAATGCATTTCTAATATATAAGCTTCTTGTTGTGTGACTAAATGGCAATCATTTAGGTGTATTATTAAATTGCATTTCTATTTTAGCCATTTGAGAGAACACACTCTCCGGAATTCAGATTCAATGCCACATTTTCACAGTATTGACTATGTAAACAAATAGGTAGAAGATAGACTGCATCATTTCAGAGAACAATTTCTAAATAGTTCTTCAGGATTTAGCTAAGTTCTTAGACAACAGTCTCAAATCCTGGAGTTGAGGTATAGGGAGTCTTGATCCCCATGAGGTGAAATAAGATAACGTGAAAAAAGTGGTTCATTTAGTGTCTTCTCCGTGGACTTTTCATACCCTTCTGATTCCGTACTTTCTTCTGCAGCCTGTTAATGAGAACTGGACTCCAGGAGGGCAGGAAGAATCTGCAAAACAGCTGTCTGAGAGAGTTAGAGGGATTTTTTCTTTATGAAATACCTCTGATTTGTTTTTCTGTCTCCACCCCTGGGAAAGATGAATAATATCTAAAAATTAGAAATAAAACTCAAGTTTACGGAGGTCAGCAATTGTTTATTGGCCATATTGGATCTATAAGCTAACTATGCTTATAGTTCTAAAGCTGAGACATACACACGTTTAATCCCCAGTGCTCAGTATAGTGCCAACCTCATGCTATATGGTTAGAAAATATTTGCTGAACGTGCTGAATTAGACCATGACTCATTCTGTCAAAGTTTCACCATTTGGAGCCCTGAGACATCAAGCTTTGGCTTGTGAATCACTGAAACCACTTTAACCACAGTGTGATGCTCCTTGGAACTTTGAGATAGGCAAGTTCTACTTGGCCTATGACCCAAGTGAAACCCTTCTCATCACCAATCTTTGGCCTGACCCCCATCCCCAATGGGTGCTCCTCTTCCTCTCTCCTAGTCTACCCTTCAATTTTTTCCCTCCTTCCTAGTCTTTTCCCATTGCCAAGGACACAAACTCTCCTCTGCCTTGAGTCTTTTTAAAGAATGATGCTGCCATCTTTTTGCCTTAATGGAAGTTCTCTTTTTCCATAGGACAAAGCTTCCCTTTGTCTTCTTTGACTATTTCTCATTGCTCTGTATCATTTCTACCATATTTTGGCCGGATTGTGGGTGGCAGTAAAGGGAAGGTGAGCCTCCTAGCTTTCTGTTGTTGCTGGAAAACCATTATTTATCTTTCCTCATTGAAACACACAATATTTGGGGCTCTTGCCATTTGTTTCTTCTACCTTCTCCCCTTCCTTGTTATCGTTGTCGTTCAGCTCCTGGCCACTCTCGCCTGATACCTGTTCAGTCCTTTTCCCTACTCTACTCTTGCTGCCAGCATATTTCTTTGACAACCCTAGTACCAGTGACCATCAATTTTAAGTAGTGAATACCATCCAGTTTCCAATAACTCACAATCCCACCCTGGACCTGTCACTTATAGGAATAGCTCCCCCATTGAAAGTGTGAATTTCAATTTACAAAGCTCTTTGTGGGCTTCTTTCTTCTCTGGCCCACTCCTCCCTCATTTCTCTCTCCCTCATTCTCCTCTGAAATCTGCCATTTGGTGGGAGGGCTACGAGTGCCTCTTCTCCAAGCACGGCACATCAATATTTTAAACAGAAGACTAGGTGCTGGTGAAAGGGACCAAGAAGGAGTCATTAAAGAGGTCAGAGGAGAGGTGGGGAACCACAGGATGATGAAACCAAAAGAGGAAAGTGTCAGAAAGGAGGAGACCTCAGTATTGTCTAATAATCTGAGATCTCAATATTGTCAAATCATCCAAAAGGAAAAGAAAGAATGTTACTGGGTTTAGCAATGAGGGAGTTATAAAGAAAATAACAGGACAGTTCAGAGGCATGTTGGGTGGAGAAGCCAATTGCAGGATGGAAGAGTGGGTGGGAGGGGACGAAGGGGACCCAGTGCACTTAGCCCTCTTCACAACATTCCAGGAAAGAAATGAAACAATTGCCGGGGGAGGGTGCAGGGCTAGAGCAGCATCTCTTTTTGTTCCTTCATTTGTTTTCAGATGGCAGAGACTTGCATATGTTTATGGGCTGAGAGGAGGGAATGAATTATAATATTTTTTAATTTATATGTTATGTATGATATGACTATCATTGAATGCTTTGTATGAATGATATTTCATTCTTTTATTCATTCAATAAATAATCACTGATTATTTGTTATGTGATAGATACTATTGTAGATAGACCCCCCCCCACCATGGAGCATACAATCTAGTTGTAAAGACAGATAATAAAAAAATAAATAAGAGAAATTTACAGATTGTCCTTTGAGGATAGGTGCTACAGAGAAAAGTAAAATAAGTAAAATGAGGAGATTTCAGAGGAACTACAGGTGTTATTTGATGCTGGGTTGTCAAGAAGGGGAGAGACCTAAATAAAGGGGCAAGCCATGTAGGTAACTGTGGAAAGTGTTCTACTCAGAGCCACCAGAAAGTGTGAAGGCCAACGTGGCTACATCAGAGGGGGTGAGAAAGGTGGTGGAGGGGTGAAGTCCGAGAAGGTGGCAGTGGGAAGGCAGATTGTGTAGAGCTCTTCATGCCGTTATAAGGATAGAACTAAGTTCTATTCTAAGAGACATGAGCATCCATTATAGAGTTTTAGCAGAGCAGTGGCATGAAAATAATCATTTTGACTGCTGTATACTAAATAGATTACAAAAGGGCCAGTATACTAGCAAAAAGACTAGTTAGGAGAGAATCCAAATAACCCTGTGAGAGATGATTGGCTCTGGATCAGGATGGTAGCAGTGGAGGCGCTAAGTGCTAGGATTTGGGGTCTATTTGATAATAGAGTCATCAGAATTTTCTGATGTATTGGTTACGGGGTGTGGGAGAAATATGATGGCATCCTGTGTTTTGCCTTGTTTAACAGAAATGATAGAGTTGACATTTACTGAAATGGGTGCAGACTCTCCTTGTCCTTCTGGTCCACATCTGGGCAAGTTGATAAGAAAGTCTGAGTGGTCTCTGTTATACTAACAATGCTATTCTTTCAGTCTCTCCTTTGCACCAGCACGAAGTTCAAGAAATGCAAGTCACAGCCCACATACAGAAACTTTCAGTCCAGCATCACTCCCTAATCACAAGGAAAGCCAAATGCCTCTGTCTTCCTTGCTTTCTCAAGCCATTTTCTGACCTTCTTGCAATCCTGCCCTGTTCGCCTCAGAGAGTCTCATTACGTGAGTAATAAATCCCTTCATACCCTCATGGTGTTTTGGTATCACCAAGCCAAATTTGGGTGTGGTGGTCCATCTCACCTATGCAGGACATCTACAACAGGAACAAATCGGTTTCCTGGGATTGGGGGGAGAAGAGGAAGGGGGAAGAAGGAATAAAGAATTTGTTTTCAGAAGTATAAGTTTGAGTAGCCTGTTGGATATCACCTCGTACCCGTTAAAATGGCTATTATCAAAAAGGCAAAATATAACAAATGTTGGTGAGGATGGGGAGACAATGAAACCCTTGTGCACTGTTTGTGGAAATGTAAACTAATGTAGTCATTTTGGGAAATAGTATGGAGGTTTCTCAAAAGACTCAAAATAGAATTATCACATCCTGCATCCCACTTCTGAGTTTACTCGTATATCCAAAGGAATTGAAATGAGTATGTCAAAAAGATAACTTCATTCTATGATTATTGCAGCCTTATTCACAATAGCCAAAATGTGGAAACAACATAAGTGCCCATCGATGGATCAATGAATAAAGAAAATGTGGTATATATACCCAATGTAATACTATTAATCCTTATAAAAGAAAGAAATTCTGTCATTTGTGACAACGTGGATGAACCTGGAGGACAGTATGTTAAGTGAAATAAGCCAGGCACTGAAAGACAAACACCACATGATCTCACTTGTAATGTGGAATCTGAAAAGTTGAATGCATAGTAGTATAGAGGAGAATGGTGGTTATCAGAGGCTGTGGGGGTTGGGGAGGGTGAGGTAAAGAGTACAAAGTTTAATTGGACGGGAAGAAGTTCTATGGATCTATTACACAGCATGGTGACTGTAGTTAATGATGTAATAAGTATTTAAAAATTCCTAAAAAAAGTAGATCTTAAATATTCTTACAACGAAGTAATGAGGTGATAGGTATGTTAATTAGCATGATTTAACAATTCCACAATGAATACATGTATTATATTAATAACATTACATTGTACACCCTAACTATACATAATTACTTGTCAATAAAAATATTTTTTAAAAAAAGGCAAGTGAGACTTCCACATTACTTGATGTAGAGATGCTATGAACACAGAGGAAAGAGAGAATATTGGAAAACATTCAAAATGAGTTGTGTAATGTGAATTACAGTCAGGGAGATGAGACCGGACCAGAAAAGGAGACCAGACTGGACTAGGAAGAGGAGATCAGATGGGACAAAGAGACAAGACTGGACCAGGAAGAGGAGACCAGACAGGAAGATGAGGAGGGGATGAGACAGGAGAAAGAAGAGGAGATCAGACCAGAAGAGGAGACCAGACCGGAAGAGGAAGAGGAGATGAGACTGGATGGGGAAGAGGAGATGAGAACAGATGAGACCGGACAAGGAAGAGCTGACCAGACCTGACGAAGAAGACGAAACCAGACAGGAAGAGGAGACGAGACCAGATGAGAAAGAGTGTGCTAAGTTTTTGATATGCAATACCTCATGAACCATTCTATACGATAGGTATTGTTCTTTACCTTGTTTTCAGATGAGGAAACTAAGGCTTAGAGAAGTTATATAATCTGCCCAAGGTAACACCTTAACTCCTGAAACTGAGAATCAAGACCAGGCCTGACTCTAGATTCTCTGCTCTTAGCCATTATGCAAGTGAGATACCTTCTTTCTG
>CAUYRT010078190.1:0-80511 GCA_963574885.1 Lepilemur ruficaudatus
TTTTTAGTTGTCCAATTAATTTCTTTCTATTTTTGGTAGAGACGAGGTCTCGCTCTTGCTCAGGCTGGTTTTGAACTCCTGACCTTGAGCGATCCTCCCGCCTCGGCCTCCCAGAGTGCTAGGATTACAGGCGTGAGCCACCGTGCCCGGCAATACTTACTTTTAAAAGGACATTTTTTAAAGAAAGGAAATTGTGCCTCCAAGAATGTGACTTACTTTATTAACGCTCCTCTCATTTCCATTTTATAAATGACTATTATAAAATAGTACTTCAATAATTACCATTCTCTATTTTAATGTTGTTTTGAATAATAATATGATGTAATTATTAGGATTAAGCACCATAAAACATTTACACTTGTTAAAAGAAAAATATTAACTATCGTTAAGCATGCAGGGAAAATCTAAGTGTACCTGACTTTAAACAAGTTTAATGCAAAAGCTTTAACAAGTTACACATTTTTTAAAACCAAGTTTTGACCTTTCTCAGATAAATAAACAATTCATTAGCCTTTTCTTTAGAGAAGATCATGGCTGTAACTCATTATTTCTATTTTAATACTTCATAATTTATAATCTCCTTCCTAGAATATGGACAGTTTGTTACACCTCAAGCTGTTAAGATCTTTTGTATCCATAAATGCTGGGGCTACAATTCTTGTCATAAGTTTCTTGCTGTAAGTATGAAAAAAATGTCAAATTAGTTAAATTTCCCTGCAGGGTATACTTTATTGACTATTTGCAGTTACATACAAATACTGGTAATAGCGCTTTTTCCAGATGTGACTGACTCCATTCACACTTAAAATAGAAAAAAATGTAGTATAAATCTATTATCTTAAGAAATTGTAAAAATGACATTCAATTGGTACGGTGATTATTTCGCATTACCTACAGCCAGCCATAATCCATCTAAATCAATGGAGTAACTAAGTAGCTAGCTTGTTGCTTATCAATGAGTTCATGAGGATAAGAACAATATATGGGCTTACAATACTCAATTTGCCAGTACTCAGTGCTCAACCCTGGACCTCAAAGATGGCATATTCTGTAAGGAGTTGATTACATTGGAACCCTTCCATTAATGAGAAGGGATAAGATTTGGCTGTATTATTATCTAGCAGCCAAAGATCCTGCCTCAGGGATGTACAGATTACACAAGTTAGTCCAACCAGATTCTCTCTCCTAGGAATGTGAATCTTGAGCACACACATGGAAGGATGGAAAGTGTTGTGGCAGAGTCATCCAGCAGCAGCACTTCAAAGAAAACCACTTTGTGGTTTCTCTTTTTCCCAAGGGATGGCAGTTCAGCTCTTCTTCAGTTCTGCAAGTTACCACATATGCTTCCAATGAATCCTGTTTTTTTTACTGTTGTGGTTTGCTTTTGTTTTATTTTACTTACCTTACCAGAACTGGATTTTGTTGTTTGCAACCAAAGAACCTTAACTGACAGAAAAATTCAGAAGCAGTAATTGAGACTATTTTCTAGGGCAATGTTGTTGGACTATTCAGCTTCTATCACTGCTCATCCTGCTAAGTCTCTCTATTCAAATTAAAAATTCCTGGGAAAGAGAATCTAGTTGACCTAGGGTCAGGGTCAAGGTTAGGAACAGAACAGAGTGGAGCAGGGACAGGAGTGGGGATGCAGGTCAAATGGGGTACACGTAAATAACTGGCAAAAAATTCTGCATTAGCAAAAATAAATAAATAAATGTCTACTACTATGGCTCTAAAACAAATAATTATCAATCAATTTTACAAAAAGATTAAGTATTTTAAAATGATAGGCTGGGTGTGGTGGCTCCCACTTGTAATCCTAGCACTCTGGGAGGCGGAGGTGGGAGGATCCCTTGAGGTCAGGAGTTCGATACCAGCCTGAGTAAGAGTGAGACCCCGTTTCTACTAAAAACAGAAAAATTAGCCTGGCATGGTGGCACACGCCTGTAATCCCAGCTACTCAGGAGGCTAAGGCAGGAGAATCGCTTGGGCCCAGGAGTTTGAGGTTGACACCACGGCACTCTAGCCCAGGTGATAGGGTGAGACTCCATTTCATAAATAAATAAATAAATGATAAATCCTTATTTTCTATTAACATCCATACCAATAATCATTCATCTAAAATGTATGCTTGATTTTAACCACGGCTCATATGAAGACAAAAAGTTTGAGTGTGCTCCTCACTTTTTCTCCCTCGCCTGGTTCTACAGTTATACACATCTATTACTCCACGTCATTCCTCATAATTTCAGACATCAAAATATAATGTCAAATTTTTGCTATACTCTGTGAATAAAGAAATTATTAAATAGGAAAAAAATTTTTATATATAATATGTAAGGTTCAATTAACTTCTTGAATTTCCCTTTCCTTTAAAATAAAGGTAAAAATGAAGCAGCATCTTTTTAAGGATTTCAGCAAAAAATGGAAAAGAACAAAAGCAGAGACATTTATTATTTATGCTGATCTTGCCGTTATTATTCACTCCAACGTTTTACAAATTAAGTCTGGTCCGACACCTCCATCTGAAATACCAATTTTTAATTGTCCTTTTGATATTCAAAATTAAAATGTTCATTTCCCCTGAAATTTGGATCCCCTTTTATCAGTTCTACTTCTGTCAATGACACACCATCCCACAATTTACTTGTTCCACAAATATTTATTAAGTGACTAGTCTGTATCAGGCACTTTCTAGGAACTGAAAGGCACTTTCTAGGAACTTATTTATTCATGCATAAATAAGAAATAATTTCTGCTTTGTGGAGTCCCCATTCAGATATATTAAAGAAACAATGTAGGCCGGGCATGGTGGTTCACGCCTATAATCCTAGCACTTTGGGAGGCCGAGGCAGAAGGATCGCTCAAGGTCTGGAGTTCAAAACCAGCCTGAGCAAGGGCGAGACCCCTGTCTCTACTAAAAATAGAAAGAAATTAATTGGACAACTAAAAGTATAGAAAAAAAAATTAGCTGGACATGGTGGCACATGCCTGTAGTCCCAGCTGCTCGGGAGGCTGAGGCAGGAGGATCGCCTGAGCCCAGGAGTTTGAGGTTGCTGTGAGCTAGGCTGACGCCACGGCAATCTAGCCGGGCAACAGAGCGAGACTCTGTCTCAAAAAAAAAAATGTAATAAATATGGCAACTGCTAGAGACAGTGACAAAAGTTCAGTCTTATGGCACAATAGAAGGAGGGAATTAGGACTGTAAAGGAAGACAGACTATCTGACAAATCTACATGGAAGAGGTAACATTTATCTTAGCAAAGCCTCAAAGAGTGATTAATTCAACAGGAGACAGGTAGGAAGTTTGCTTCAGATAAAAGTAACAGCAAAAATAAGCAATGTCGCAGAAGTTTGAAAATGTGTAGCACACTTATGAAACATTCGTTTGTGATCTGCGCAAGGTAGTGGCAAAGGAGTGGTATACAATGAAGATGGAAAGGCAAGCAAGATGGTGACAGTCCGGGAATGCCATGCAAGGAGTCCATATCTTCTTCTACAGGCATCATCAATGGTGTTTAAGTGGGAGCATGTTCCTATTAGAACTATATATACTAGTCACTATTCTCCTAATGATTCAAGTTTAAGATCTTAAAGTCATGTACATCTGGTCACCAAGTCCTATATATTTTTCTCAAATGTCTCTTGTATTAGTTACTTTCTAAGTTTTACTATCAGAAACAGAGTCCAGATTTTCTTTACCACCTAAACAATCTCTGGCTTCCTTTTCTTCTTACTTTAATTTACCTATTAAAAAGCTACCAGAATTACCTCCCTAAAATACTACTTTCATCGTATTATTTCATTTCTCGAAAGCTATAATTCTAATATAGAAGAAAGTCTGAGCTCTCACCCATGGCATACAGAGCCACCCAGTGCCTCCCTCATGCTACTCTCCAATCCACTCGTCTCCAACACAAATCCTTTTACCAGCTGAGCCAGCAGCAAAGGCCCAGCAAATTTTAAAGTTAAAGACATGACCTTTTAGATCTGCTAGTGCAAATCATTTTTTAAACATGAGCCACTTCTCCTTCAAATAAGAATACAATTCCTTATCTACCTTACAATGCCTTTGTATCTTCCAAAGTCTAGTGCTATGATTATTTAAGGTATTCAATAAAAATCTGTGACCCAAAACAACCTAAAAGTTACAACTAATACCTTATCTTTAACTAAAATATTTCTGCTTTTATATTCATAAATGCAATTTATATAAGTGAAACACTTTTTCAATTTAATCAGTTTACTAAATGTTTCTAATAACAGATGACCTGCAATTTAAAATTCATTATTCTCTTACCTATTAGCATATCACCATTGTGGCAAGTGAGTATTACTTTTTTTACATACCTTTCCTTGTTCTGCATGTCTTTCAGTAAATGATTTTATCTCAAAACACCACTGAGTTATAATATCAAATGCTGGAACTGGCCAATCCAGACAAGAGGCACTGATGAATGGATGTTCTGTTTGGTAAAACGTTGGCAGAAGTCCCAGGCAGCTGGCGAGAACTGAAAATTCTTCTTCTTCCTTTTAGACATGAAACAGAAAATTCTCAAGACATTTCATCAAGAATATTTCCTATTACAGATATTTTAAGTGTCATCTCTATCAATTACTTTGGGACAATAAGAAAGCTTTCTTAACTGAGTCAACTGGAAAACAGTAAAGGGATTAGGAGATGCAAAGAAGAGAAAAAAATTCCTAGCTGTTATTATATGTCTAAAGATCCCCAAAATATTTCTCTTTGAAATTTAACTGTGTCATATAATCTGTTTCTTTTATACATTTATTCTTAAAATAGAGTTATCACAAATCTGATGAATACATTCTACAGACCCTAGCTACTCTGTGAAAAACAAATGTTAATTTGGGATAAAAAGAAAACAACTTTTGGTTAAAAACATATAGGCTGCCAGTGTGGATAAAGAACAATAGTAAAAACATAGAATTCTAAATAATTTTCCTGGACTTTGAATGACTATGAAACAAGTGGAGTTTTAAAAATACTTGAGAGATCTAGGAGCCAGGCAATCTGAAGCTCTATTTGCTCATGAAAGAACAAGAGGTATCAGTATAAGGACTCATATTTTGAAAGGTGGATTTTAAAAAAGTTTATTAGTCTTATTAACACAAAAATATATTCTCCAATCCTCCTTTATTTAACCAAAAGACCATATAGGAAGCTGGTGTGTCTATTTTCCCTTGTCTACTGGATCAGTTCCTATTTATCCTCCAAGTTCCAGCTCCCCAGGGAAGCCTTCCATGACTTCATTTAATGAGACCTCAGACCACACAGCTCCATTCAGATAAAATAATTCTTCCATACCTTGTAAACTTCTGTTCTTGTGCTTATGTTTTCTATTAATAGCTTTAAAAATCAATTAGCCTTCACTGTAAGATTGTGAGTTACCTGAAAGTAGAGACCCTGTCTTCCCAGTGCTTGGCACATAGTAGACATTCAATGAATGTTTGCAAAACTGAACTATGAACATTAAGTACAAAATTCTAAAATATGCTACAAAAGAAATAAAGACGAAATAGCAAAAGGATATGCAGGTTGAAAAAGATGTTAATTTTTAAATCTTAAAATGAGCCTACAAATCCTCCATTTATTTAGCTACACAAAGGCTTTTTTTTTTTTTTTTTTTGAGACAGAGTCTCACTCTGTTGCCCAGGCTAGAGTGCTGTGGCTTCAGCTAGCTCACAACAACCTCAAACTCCTGGGCTCAAGCAATCCTCCTGCTTCAGCCTCCTGAGTAGCTGGGACTACAGGCATGTGCCACCATGCCCAGCTAATTTTTTCTACACATTTTTAGTTTTCCAGCTAATTTCTTTCTATTTTTTTTAGTCGAGATGGGGTCTCGCTCTTGCTCAGGCTGGTCTCAAACTCCTGACCTCGAGTAATCCTCCCGCCTTGGCCTCCCAGAGTGCTATGATTACAGATGTGAGCCACCACGCCTGGCCCACAAAGGCATTTTTTAAAACAACCTTACTGAGGTATAATTTGCACACCATTAAAATTTATCCATTTTAAATGCAGTTCAATGAATTTTGGTAAATGCATAGTCATGCAACCACCACCTCTATCTATCTACCTATCTGTCTATCTATCTATCTATTTTAGAGACAGGGTTTTGTTCTGTTGCCCAGGCTAAAGTGCAGTGCATGATTTTAGTTCACTCTAGCCTCAAACTCCTGAGCTCAAGTGATCCTCCTGCTTCAGCCTCTCAAAGTACTGGGATTACAGGTGTCAACTACTGTATCCTGGCCCACCACAACAAAATTTTAGAACAATTCCATCACCCCCCAAAATCTGCTGTGCCCCCAAGCACTCAATCCTAGCCCCTACTCCTGGCCCCAAGCAACCACCCATCTGCTTTCTGCCATCATGGTTTTTGCCTTTTGAAAAATTTTATATAAATGAAATCATATAGTATGTAGTGCCTGGCTTCACTTAACATAATATTTTGAGATTCATTCATGTTATTGTGTTTTCAGTATTCCATTCCTTTTAATTGCTGAGTAGTATTCTACTGTATGGATATACTACATTTTGTTCATGCATTCACCTGTTGACGGCTGTTTGCAGTTTTTTGGCTATTATGGATTAGGCTGTTGTGAATATTCATTTAAAAGTCTTTATGTGGACTTATGTTTTCATTTCTTTTGGTAGATACCCAGGAGTAGAATTGCTGGCTTGTATATTAAGTATATACTTAATTTTTTAAAAGAACTGCCAAACTTTTTCTAAGTATTTATATTATTTTGCATTCCTATCAGTAATGAATGAGAATTTAGGTATTTTAAGTCCTCATCAACACTTGGTATTATCACTTGTGACATTAATTTGTACTTCTCCAATGAACAATGATGTTGAGTCCCTTTTCATCTATTTTTTGGCCATTCATATATATTCCTTTCAAAAGTGTCTATTCAAATTTTTGCCCACTTTTGTGTTGGGTTTTTTTCTTTTATTGAGTTATAAGAGTTTTCGATATATTTTGGGTATTAGTCCTTTGTAACATACTTTTTAAAAAACATTTGAGATATAATTCACATACTATAAATGTCAGGCTTTTAAAATGTACAATTCAATGTTTTTAGTATATTCATGAAATTGTGCAACCATTGCCACTTTCTAATTTCAAAATATTTTCAACACTCCTAATGTAAATGGAATTATTTTTTTAATTTCAATGTCGGATTGCTCATTGCTAGTATATAAAAATACTTCAGGTTTCAAAGACCATAAATATGATAAATGTCTTAATTTCCACATCAAATTCCCTAGAATCAAATGGTAGACAATGTTAGTGTGATAATCCTATAAACACAGTTTGAGTTTACTTACCTTCTGGCTTCCTACCCTGTCACTGTTTTGCCTACTTACGTTGACCTATGGTTTTATGAAACAGATTAAACCAGTAATAATTAATTCATCCAAGTTTCAATACAATTGGCTACAAACTGAACATTTTGCTCCTCTAAATGCTGTCATTTCTTCAAAAAGCAAGTTTTCTGACCAATGTAACTTTTATTTTATTTATTTACTTTTTTTGGAGACAGGGACTCATTCTGTTGCCCAAAATGGATTGCAGTGACATAATCACAGCTCACTGCAGCTTCACATTCCTGGGCTCCAGCAATCTTCCCACTCAGGCCTCCTGAGAAGCTAGAACTACAGGTGCACACCACCATACCTGGCTAAATCTTTTCAAAGAATATTTAAAGTAGATGATGTTAATGATACAAATATCAATAAAACTGAATACTATGATCCTATTTAAGAACTAGGGATATATTATCACTGGTCTAATCCAAACTGCTGAAACACTAGTTATATTATCATAAAAATTGGTGGATGCTAACAAATACAAAAATAACAAAAATAGTATAGTAAAAAACTGTTAAGTATTTTAAATATTTATTTCTTTAAGTTAGAATAACATGTACTCAAATGATAGTTATATAGAAAGATATAGATGCTATAGTATACACCAGTATATTTTAAAAAAATAGCTTACTGTAAAAACAATGCTCCCTATCCTCTACCCCAAATTATACCTGGCAGCTAGGTAAATCTTCCCCAAAAAGGTGGTGCTGAAGAAGGCTGGTGATTCTGAGGAAAGGTAAGCAGAAGTCCTGCAAGTATTTTTCCATGGATTCAGGAGACCAAGCAATAGGGCTAACCTAAAGTTAAAAAAGAAAATTTGAACAATTCATTCTATAATAAATATAGCTTAAGAAATTACATTTATAATGGCAACAAAATTTAAATTTTTTACTAAGTAATCACTACGTCTGATTTTAGTAAAAGCATTACCACTGCACATTCCTGAGTTCCTTCTTCATGGTATAACTTTCCTTTAGACAGTTCACTTATCACAAAGCTCAATAACACTTCGTAAGACTTTTCTGCATCACACGCATTCTGGAAAAAATTAAAATATTGGTGACATCAGCCATTGAAAATTATTAAAAATTTATATTGGAAATAATACTTTTTAATGAATAAAACTGCGATTATTATTTTTTAAGCATATGAATTTCAATTCTTCAAAATCTGAGTAAAACCATATACCTCTGGATTTACAATGAAACTAGGTAGGTGGTCAAAGCTATTCTAATACTTCTTTCAAAGACAGCATATAAATTTCAGAATTATATGTAAATGAACATATGTCTTTTGACCCAGTAATTCCCACACCTGGGAATTCTTCCTAAGGATATAATCATTATCCTTAAGATAAAGGATAAAAGGATAAAATCGTTAAATGTGTAAGACATTCACTGCAGCACTATAATAGCAAAAAAGAAAAAGAAAAAAAAAGACCAACAAAAATGAGGCTGTTACCTAAATTATGCAATATCAACTCAAAAGAACAATGACAGGCAGTGAATATGACAAATTTGAGTTATATGGAAAATGTTTACAATGTGAAAGGCACCAAAAAAAGTATACATGCACTCATTATAGTGGTATAATATATGCATATAACATACGCATGTAATAAAAAGAAAATATGGACCACAAATTTTTTCTTTTACAATTTCCCTCAAATTTCTTGAAGAGCATTTGTTAAAACAATTTACTGCAAAAATAAAATAGGATAATATATTTATTACAGGATGTACAGATACCTGCATTAAGTAACAGTCTACAACTTAATCTCAGTAACTATTTCCATTTTTAGAAGAAAGGAAAAATAATGGCTATTTATAAATTCAAGTTTACTTCAATAAAATCTTTACACATAAGGAAATGTATATTTTTTTATATTCTCTAAAATATTAGAGGAAAGTATAACATACAAATTACAGTGAACTACTAATTGGGATAAAGTCATAACTGCTATGATGCCAATTATTCTACTCATTTACTATAGTTTAAAAAAACTAAAATATAAGAATTAAATAAACACCATGGAATATAAATTTATACTGAACTATTAAGGCATTGATAGTCTTGGACCACAGAATTTGTAATTTGATGATACTCAGTCTTTCTATAGTTCCTCATTTCTTCATTCGTCTTATTTTGCTCTTTTCAACTAGATTGTAAATTCCAAAATGTCAAGAGCTATATGCTTTCTCTAATATTTTCCAGGTATCCTTCTGCATAACAAAAACCTGAGCAATAAATACATGCTGGCTAATTGATAAAATTTATTTTGGTAATATTGAAGTTTCTGACCTTGGAACTTGCCTGGATGTACTTCTTTTGATAATTAATTCTTTGAATTATCTTTAAATTACTCTTCTGCTTTCTGCTATATTCAACTCAGCCATGTAGCATTATATCCTGATTCTAAACTATACAAATGTTCTTGATTCTACAACTGCTCTCCTTGTATCACATGACTTGCTCTCCCTTTGCCTACTTAATCAACAGTATGATCACTTGCTAAATGACCTGTAGGTTACATATAATTCTTAAGAATCAGCATCACTGAATATCAAAACATATATGTTATGTTTTAAAAACTTGATTTAATCAAGTTACTTTTTAAATAGACTGAATACACTTAAACTCAAAATGTAGAAAACTCAAAAGAAAATAGTACTATAGATTTGCTACTTATCAATGTGGCATATTAAAAGTTCTCTAAATATACAATCTAGCATAAAAGCTCCCCAATTTCAGTATACTCTTCTGAGTAAAAGATTTAGAGTATAACAACAGAAAAGTATTTCAAAGAACAGTGCCTTATGTTCAGATCCCCTAAGTAAGCTATTGAGTGATAATTAGCTTTAAAATCATTACTATCAACTACATTTTAAATGCTTCTTTTACACATGGCAAGTTCTACATTAGATCAGAAAGTTAAATATAATATAATGTTTACTGCTTATATTGACAGTGCTTCTCACCAGAAGAGTACTGGATGGTATTAAAAATAATTTAATTTCACACATACAGAAATATTAAGAAAGCATATTTTATATAAGCAATCTCCAAATAAATGAAACAGTAGGCTTGCGAAGCTTAGGAAAGAGGATTTCTGAGAACAAGGATAAAAGACCTAGAATCAAAATCAGAAGAATCCTAAGGGAGAGGTGACAAAGTATGTGGTTTAAATAAAGAAAAGGATCAACACTTGAGAGATGCAAGAGAGTCTGTGTTAGGTAAAATGCTTTGTCTAAATTATATTGCTTCTTAAACTTTTTCGGTGATAGGCCCTTTCAATATATTCTAGATGCTATAATCCCATTCCCCAGCAAATAAAACAAAACAAAATCTATCCAAAGATCCCAGATTAAGAAATTATAGTATAAAGACTCTTAGCAGAAATTCCACTGACCAAAAGAGCATAATTTAACACTAACTGTAATAATGATTTTTTGCAGCAGAAACTAAACCTCATTATGAAATTAACTCTAATACCCCTTCAAATAATATATAGTACCTACATTTTTATTACCCTAGGCCAAATCGTATCTGGAAAAAAATAAGTTTTCATTAGAATTATCATACCTAAGCAAAAGGAATTAAAGAGTCGGAATGAAAGAATGAAGGAAGGAAGAAAGGGGGTGAAAGAAGAGGGAAGATGAAAGAAGTGAAAAAAAAAAAAAGAGGAGGAATGAATGGTGCAGAAACCTAAAGCAGTTACAGAGGTCACAGTGGTATATTTATTTCATATTTATTTCAGAATAGCAAGAGATTGGTTCAAGAACCCTCTGTGGACAACAAAATCTGCACATGGTCAAGTCCTTTATATAAAATGGTGTAGTACACTTTAGTTGTTGCTATTACAGGTATTTACAATCTGCTATATATCTATGTGTTTATATCTATTGTACAAAAAGCTAATAATGTGGTCAACCAACCTACAGATTATCATAATGTCTTGTTTCTTTCACTAAAGTAATTTATATGAGTATAAGCTAATATACTTCTAATTAATGTTCTGATAAGAATCTGCCACATATTAAGTGTTTTTTAAAATAGCTAACAATTATGAAATTGAGAAAACCCTGACAGAATAGTTACCTAAATTACATCATGTTTCTTCCATCATAGATTTACAATTGTCTACTTTTTGTCATTCAGTTCTCATTTTAGTAAACATTCAAATGAGTAGATTTAGACCCACACTCTGTTGTGCCGTGGTGTCAGCCTAGCTCACAGCAACCTCAAACTCCTAGGCTCAAGCAATCCTCCTACCTCAGCCTCCTGAGTAGCTGGGACTACAGGCATGCGCCACCATGCTCAGCTAATTTTTTCTATATATTTTAGTTGGCCAATTAATTTCTTTCTATTTTTAGTAGAGATGGGGTCTCACTCTTGCTCAGGCTGGTTTCGAACTTCTGACCTTGAACGATCCACCCACCTCAGCCTCCCAGAGTGCTAGGATTATAGGCATGAGCCACCGTGCCTGGCCTCAGCAAATGTTTTAATTGTATAATTTTTCATAACTAGACAGGTTATACTAAGGAAACATTTAAACAGTGATATAGCATAGAAACACAATATACTTGATTTGAATATTATTTAAATACCAAAAATTCCAATATCAGATTAGATTGCAGTCAGAGAAATTTAAAGAATATATATATATATTTTTAAAAAGATAATTACAGAAGACAAAATTGTCTAAGAATCAACTAGGACAAGGGGAAAAAAATAATTCAAGAAGAAGATAGAAATCCATTTTGAGAATTTAGAATAACAGAATTTTAGAAATAGAGGGGCCCTTATGAATCATATGGTCCAAACCTCTCATTTATCTTTGAGAAAGCTGAGACTTAGACAGTTATTATGTCTTTACCAAAAAAGTAACATCTTTATTTAGTGGCAGAAGACTGGCCTAGTACTTGGGTTTGATGGCCAACCGACATATATCCCTAATTAAGACATATGAAATTTGTGATACTATAATAAATTTTTGTACAATTATTGTGATTTGGGAGTGAACTGGTGATAAAAGTGAAGGTTATATTGAATATATCTTATTTGTTTATAATTTGTTCTCTTTTCTTTGATACAAATAAATATGATGTTTAGAAAAACTTTCTATTGAGGTTTAAAAAGCAACCTTAAGATTCTGGGAGCCAATTAAAAGGTTCAATTTACACCTCATCTATATTCTTCCTATCAACTTCAACAAATATAACACTGAAGTTCATTTTCTTCTTTTATCTATCTCTAAGCCAAAACACTAACCAAACCAGTTAGTTCTTTGGTTCTGTAGTATCTGATGTGTTCTCAAGCCACTGAAAGTACTTACATTTAATTAGCATAACTTTTCTAAATTGTTTACATAATTTAATTTAAAGAGAACTCCTTTGAGTTTGCTAAGAACATATATATTCTAACATGAACAAAGTATTAATAGTAAAGAGGCATAATTAAGAAAAGGCTATGATTTTTAAATTTAGAAGGGGTGAATCAAAAGCCATCTCTGGATTGTGACTGGGACTAGGGACAACGAGAAGAAAAAGTGACATAAATAAAATAGGGAAGTCTGTGCAGACACTTTATTATCTGCTCACTTTGTTGGCACAATTTTTTATAACTTCTCTAAGTTCAAGGCTTACAGCAAAGGCAAAACAAAACTTGCCTAAATATAAAGGGACAAAGGCCAAGGTTTAAAGACAGATGTAGGCCGGGCACAGTGGCTCACGCTTGTAATCCTAGCACTCTGGGAGGTCGAGGTGGGAGGATCACTCGAGGTTAGGAGTTCAAGACCAGCCTGAGCAAGAGTGAGACCCCGATCTACTAAAAATAAAAAGAAATTAGCTGGACAACTAAAAATATAGAAAAAATTAGCCGGGCATGGTGGCACATGCCTGTAGTCCCAGCTACTTGTGAGGCTGAGGCAGGAGGATTGCTTGAGCCCAGGAGTTTGAGGTTGCTGTGAGCTATGATGACTGCACAGCACTCTAGCCCATGTAACAGAGCGAGACTCTGTCTCAAAAGAAAAAAAAAAAAAAAAAGGCTGGGCGTGGTGGCTCACACCTGTAATCCTAGCACTCTGGGAGGCCGAGGCGGGCGGATTGCTCAAGGTCAGGAGTTCGAAACCAGCCTGAGCAAGAGCAAGACCCCATCTCTACTAATAACAGAAAGAAATTAATTGGCCAACTAAATATATATAGAAAAAATTAGCTGGGTATGGTGGTGCATGCCTGTAGTCCCACCTACTCGGGAGGCTGAGGCAGAAGAATCGCTTCAGCCCAGGAGTTTGAGGTTGCTGTGAGCTAGGCTGACGCCACGGCACTCTAGGCTGACGCTAGGCAACAGAGTGAGACTCTGTCTCAAAAAAAAAAAAAAAAAAAAAAAAAGACAGATGTAAAAGGCCTCATTGTGCAAGGAAAACATTTTAAATTATTTTTAGCCTGTAGACGCTCCATTTTCAATAAAAATGTTATTAATTTGATTTTGTCTTTCAAACACCTACTCTTATTCACTCATATTCTCAACTTAAATGAGTTCACCAGACTATTAAATGACAAATTCAGAAAACAGACTAACCTTTTTGAGAGCTCCCACATGTTTCCAGGCTGACCTATCTTCCTCATTGCATTTAACTGAAAGTGCTGCAAGAGCCTGTGTGTACAGGAGGGTAAAAAGTACCTTCACAATGCAGGTGAAGTGATCTACAAGAGAAAAAAAAATCATTACTGCTTTGGAATCTAGACATTTTGTACTCCAGATAACAAACATATGCCTTTCCCTGCACACGTAATTGGTTTTCATTCAACGCTTAAGTAAAATAAAATTATAATGTGTACTATATTTCTGTCTAACATCTGAAATTATGAAAGCAACATTCCTCTATTCATCCACAGAATATGTAAACGAGACGCAATGAACACAGGGGAAAGAGTGCTCTCTTTAGAAGACCACAGTGCTAATGCCACTCAACTTTGGAATAGCTGTGGAATGTTGGCAAATCCCCTTACTGGGCTTCAAGCACTCAATAACAATGCTTGGGAGTCTCAGTGTTTAAAACCAACACGTACATCATCTGTCTCTAATATGATGCAGATCTTATAAAGTAAAAAAAAAAAATTCTGATATTTAGGTTACTAATTGGGTTTCAGAAATCAATAAAAATTTTAACAATACAAAACAGTAGTAACAATACGTAAAGTACTTGGCAGCTTCTGACACATATTAGGTACTTAATAAATGGAAGCTTTATTAACATTTATATTTATCTAATAACTTAGAAAATTTCTTCAAGTGTCTCAAAACAGTCTCACTTGGACAACTGAGCTTCAGAGGACAATGCCTGTGCTATTAAAGCTAATAAGCACCCAAGTCTGAATTTGAATCCATATGGATCATTTTTCTTTAGGTTCAGTGTTATATTATGCTCCTCCCTTAGTAAATGGACACTATCTTAATCAACTGCTGTAGTCAGAAACTTGTAGACATTCTTGATATTTTTCTGTCTCTTTCTCCCCACGTAAATAATCGCGAAGTCCTGTCAATTCTGCTTTTTAAATATTAATATTAGAAGATTAATATTAACATTAGAATATTAAATTCTACCTTTTAAATATCTCTAGCCAATTCCAATACCCTAGACCAGACTTCCCTTTTTTCTTGACCATACCTATAATCCCAGCTGAAGTGGTTGTGATGGGGGTCCCAAAGACCACTTCCTGATTTAATGATTCATTAGGAGGACTCACAAGACCCAGTAGAGTCATACTCATGGCTGTCATGATTTATGACAGCAAAAGGATACAAGTTAAAATCAGCAAAGGAAAAAGGCAAAGTAGGTGAAGTCCAAAGAAAAATTCCAGTCTTCTCCCCAGTAGAGTCACACAGAATGTGCTTGATTCCCCCACCAAGCTATGACAGCATGTGTGAAATGTATACCAGGGAATCTCATTAGAGACTTGGTGTCCAAGGTTTTTATCGGGGTCATGTAAGCACCCTCTGTCTGGCACATACCCAAATTCCAGACTCCCAAGAGGAAAGGGTGTGTGTTCAGCATAAACCACATTACTTGTACAAACAGTTTAGGCATAGTGAGACACTCTTATAAGTTCTGGGAATGGTGGAGCTCCACCAAAAATCCAAGTTCCCAGATACCAGTCAAGGCTCAACCTTGTAAGCAGGTCTTTCAAAGGATAGCAGACAGGCCTTCTTTTCTGCACAGTAGTTTATCTGTATCACCTCTTCGCCCCCTGCAATCTACTTTCTTTATTACAGCAGAATGATCTTCCCCTTCCCAGCTTTACTGAGGTATAATTGACAAAATTGTATATATTGAAGGTATACAATGTGATGTATTGACATATTACGTATACACTGTGAAATGACTGCCACAATCAAGCTAATTAATATACCCATCACTTCACATAGTTACTTTTGTGTGTGTCTGTGTGTATGCTGAGAATACTTAAGGTCTATTCTCTTAGCAAATTTAAAAAGCATATAATACAGTATTATTATTAACTACAGTCATTATGTTATACATTAGATCTCTAGAACTTATTTAACTTATAACTGAAAGTCTGTACTCTTTGACCAACATCTCCCATTTCTTCCACCTCCCTGACTCCAGGTAACCACGCTTCTAGTCTCTGTTTCAACTTGTGTAGATTCCATATATAAGTGTGATCATGCAGTATTTAGCTGTAACTGGCTTATTTCACTTAGTGTAATGTCCTCCAGGTTTATCCATGTTGTTGCAAATGGCAATATCTCCTTCTTTTTTATATTTATATACCACATTTTCTTTGCCCATTCATCCAATGACAGACATACAGGTTGTTTCTGTATCTTGGCTATTGTGAATAAAGCTGCAATGAACATGGGAGCTCATTAACAAAGTGAGTTTATTTCCTTTGGATATACACTAAGAAGTGGGATTGATGGATCATATAGTAGTTCTATTTTAGTTTTTTCAGGAGCCTCCATATAGTTTCAGAATGCCTTGAGCTAAGGAAGAATAATAAAGATGGAAAGAATGGGTCAAATTATAGAAATAATTAGATGATAGAAATTATAGGATTTGGTAGAACTTTGTAGGTAGAAGGTGATGGTGTTAAGTCATTGTACAAAGGGTAGATGGTAGTAGCACTAAAATGGGAAACAGAGGAAGACAACAGGCTTGGACAGGAAGAAAACTAACTTCACGTTATAGATGCTGAATTTGGGGCCTATGTAAAAATTCGGATCTGGAACTCACTGAGGAGTTGTAAAGCCTAGAGCTAGAGATTTGGGAATCATCAGAGAACAGGTGTAGTTGAAGCTATGGGAAAGACGATAAAATTTAGAAAGAAGGGGACATGTACTAAAGAACAATTAAAAGAGTGGTGAGAGAAAGAAGTAAATGAAAAAGAGCCTGCAAATGAGTAGAAAAAGAGAGTAGGAGAACCAGGAAAGGATAGTATCATCAAAGTCAAGAAGAATGTTTCATCATTTAATTAAATGTTTTAATAGAATGATAAAAATTACAGAATTTGTCTACTAATCACAAACAAAAAGATCCTAACCAAGAAGTCATTTATATTGCCTAGAAACACCACTCACATATAGCTTCTTCTCAGTGTAAACTGTATGATTTTTTGATTAAAGAGAATTAATGCACTAAAAGAAATGATAGCTACTATATTTTAGCTTTTCACTGTAGAAAAGCACTAATTTTGTTTTTTAGCAATTTGGCTGTCTTGATTATCATCATTTTTAAGATACAGTCAGCCCTCCATATCCATGGGTTCCTCATTCATGGATTCAACCAACTGTGATCAAAAATATTTGACGGAAAAAATAGTTGTGACTGTACTGAACAAGTACAGACTTTTTTTCCTTCTTGTTATATCCTAAAAAATATAGTGTATCAACTATTCACATAACATTTACATTGTATTAGGTATTCCAAGTAATCTAGAGATGATTTAAAGTATACAGGAAGATAGGAATAGGTTATGAAAATACTACACCATTTTATATAAGGGACTTGTGTATCTATAGATTTTGGTATCCAGGGGTGGGGTCCTAGAACCAATCCCCCATGGACACCAAAGGACAACTCTATTTAAAGTTGCAGTTTAAAGTCACAGTTTAAGCTTAAGTTCTCACATTCACTCATTCATTTAACAAATATTTATTTGTAGAATGCTTGCCACGTGTGAAACCAGTATCTTAGAAAAAACAAAGACTCACTCATACGATGTTTATATTAGCTTAACCGGTTGCTATCTTCCAAGATTACAATAGAGAGCAAAGCCCTTCAAATACAATTATCGAAATTTAAAAAGAAGAAAAAGGACTGGAAATCTACTCTAAATTAATGTGTTTAAAAACAAAAAACCACTATCAAAATACCTGAGAGTGAACAAATAATGATCAATACTTACTTGAAATGCCTTAGAAGCAAACAGACTGCAGTTTCTTTTAGGACAAGGTAGAGTACATATAAAACAATAAAACCCCTAGGGGAAGAGCACACAAGTAAACAGAACATGATCTGAAGATGGTACCACATTTTATTCTTTTCCTAAAATTATTATGAAAAATTTTTGTAAAAATATATACTATTCCACGGCTTCCATAAAGCACTTTGCACATACTACATGAAAACATCAAATCTTCTTAATCCTCCCTTTCATGATCTGGAGTTACTAACTACATGTGCTCTGATCCTCTCCAAAAAGTCTAGCATACAACAAAAATCAATTTGTGATATGCTCTTCTGTGCGATAAGCTCAAAACTATTTTGTTTTTGATTGAGTGAAAAATCCAGTTTAATAAGACTTCATTGGTCTTAATCAACACAGAACCAAGAAAAGATCCCAAGTCCATCTAACCACTAATAAGTAGTTAATGCTGTTCCCTTGGGTATATTTCAGGCAATTGAATTGTGGATCTAATAAACTGCAACACCATCAAAGAACATTTTATAGAAGTGATCACAATATAAGACCTAAAGATTCAAATGAAAGTGATAGTTCTCTTGAATTTCAAAACAGAAAATAAGTAATTTACCAGAAAATAAAATCGGTGGATTTTTTTTTTTTTTTTTTTTTTGAGACAGAATCTCACTCTATTGCCCGGGCTAGAAGATTGTTGGATTTTTAACACATCCATTCTATCCCACAAACATTTACTGAGCATATTATCTGCCAGGTAAGCACTAGGAATACACATAAGATGTTGCTAGCCCTGGAGGAATTGATAGTCTGGAGAGGGAGATAAAAGAAAATCTACTATTGTAACAGTAAGACAAGTATCAAAACAGAACTATGGCCAGGTTATTATGGCAAAGGGAAGAAGAATATTCAAGAGAAAGGCTTCCAGGAGAGTGTAACACTTAAGGTAAAGGACCACCAGGAGTTATTGAGTAAAGAATGGAGAAATGGCAAAGGTTTAAATACACTCACTACTTCCTATCTTAAAAACAAAAAATAACCCCTTTGAATTATAGTATTCCTCTCTTATCCACAGGGGACACATTCCAAGACTCCTAGTGGATGTCTGAAACTGTGGATAGTATGAATTCTATGTATACACCATACTTTGTAACAACATAGGCTTGAACTTTGTGGGTCTACTTATACAAGGATTTTCTTCCACCTCTGACACTCCTGAGACAGCAAGACCAACCCCTACTCTTCCTCCTCCTCCGTCTATACAACATAAAGATGATGAAAATGAAGACTTTTATGAGGATCCACTTCCACTTAATAAACAGCAAATATATTTTCTCTTCCTTATGATTTTTTTAATATTTTTCCTCTAGTTTACTTTATTGTAAGATTATAATATATAATACATATAACATACAAAATACATGTTAATTGCTTATGTTATCATTAGTAAGGCTTCCAGTAAACAGTAGACTATTAGTAGTTAAGTTTTGGGGGAGTCAAAACTTATATATGGATTTTCAACTGTGCACAGGGTGGAGGGAGAGACAGTGCCCCCAACCCTCATCTTGTGCAAGGATCAACTGTAAATATATACCTATGATAAAGTTTAAATTAGGCATGGTAAGAAATTAACAATAATAAAATAAAACAATTTTAACAATAAATTGCAAGAAAAGTTATGTGTATGTGGTCTGTCTCTCAAAATGTCTCAAAATATTGTACTGTGGCTATACTTTTGCTGTTTGAGTATTTGAGATATGATAGCAAAATAGCACAAATTTCTTTTTCCTTCTTCATAATTTCACAGATAGAAGATTCATTCTTACCGTAGATCTTTTTTCTTCTTGTTAGAGACCCGATCTTGCTCTGTCACCCAGGCTGGAATGCAGTGATCGTAGCTCACTGCATCCTCCAACTCCCAGGCTCAAGTGACCCTCCTGCCTCAGTCTCCCAAGTAGCTAAGACTACAGGCATGCAGCACCACAATTGGCTAATGTTTTTATTTTAATTTTTTGTGGAGACAGGGTCTCCTATGTTACCCAGGCTGGTCTCGAACTCCTGGCCTCAAGAGATCCTCTCGCCTTGGCCTCTCAAAGTGCTAGGATTACAGGTCTGAGCTACCACTAATTGGTGGTTTTACTATAGATTGTAGGGAACTTCCACATATGATTTTTTTCTTTCCTTATTAAATCAAGAACTTTCACCTTTTTAACTTAAAAGAAGAACTTTACAATTTCTCTTTAGCATATCCAAATTGCAAGCATAATTAATGTTAATGCTGTTGGGCCATTATTAAGTAAAATAAGGGTGACCTGAACACAAGCACTGTGATATCATACTAGTATATCTGATAACCCAGACAACTACTAAGTGACTAACGGTCAGGTAGTGTATACAGCACGCATTTGCTGGACAAAGGGGTGATTCACTTCCCAAGCAGGACAAGGCATGAGATTTCATCATGCTACTTGGAACGGTATGCAATTTAAGACTTATAAATTGTTTACTTCTGGAATTTTCCATTTAATGTTTTTAGACCAAAGTTGACCATAGGTAACTAAAACCATGAAAAACAAAACTGCAGATAAAACGGACTACTGTACTTCCATGTATAGCTTCTGTTCTCTCCCCATTCACTTTTGGCAGTTCTCTCTGCTTACTATTTCTATTCTCTCACCTCCTTCTCGTTTCTCATCCCACTGTAATCTGCTGATTCTACAACTGCAGAAGTAACTTCCTTACTACTATTCCTTATTATTTATTTGTCTACTGCCAGGAGTCCTCAGAAGAATTTATAAATAATTCAATTTTAGACATCAGGATCCTTTTCAAAATAGTGTAAGAGCAATGGAATTACTCGGAATAAATGTACATATACATATAAAAATGTTCTATAGCATTTGGGAAGATTTATGGATTCCCTGAAGCCTACTAATGAACTCTGGAACCACAGATTTAAAAGACTTGGTCTGAAGAAGCTATCAAAGACTGCGGGGGTCATATCAACACAAGCCAACCTGAAGTATTTAAACAGTTATTATTCTAATGTAGGATTAAAAGACATCAAATATGTTAAAATCCATGAATTTATAATACTACCAAAAAATAAAAAAGCAATCATCTTTAAAGAAAGGTAAAAAAAAAAAAGTCATTTTTCTGAAAACCGGTAAGTAAAAAAATCAAGCACATAAACTACCCTTCCTATATCAACTCTACCAAAGTGTAAACTATAGAAAAAAATGGGAAATTTTTCTCTTGATAAGATTTCCACTTAACAAATGAAATAATTAAGGAATAAATCTAGGGAATCACCAATAGCTGCTAATGTTACATAAAGAGGGAGAAGTGGAAATTATGTCTCCTGCTGAAAAAACTCTAAAGGAAAAAAGACCCCAGATTCTTCAACAAATAAAATGTAAAAGGAAAAGGAATGGGAGGCAACCCATAGATTTAAAAGAGATATAACAACCAAATCCAATGCATGGGCTTTGTTTGCATTCTGAGTCAAACAAACCAACTATAAGAAATCATATACAAGAAGCAACTATGGAAATCTGAACACTGACTGGGTATTTAATGATATTAAGGCATAACTGCTCATTTTTAAGTGTGTTCATAGTATTATGGTTATGTTTATTGAAGAATCCTTATCTTTCTAAGATACATACTGAAGACTATCTAGATAAAATGATAAGGTATCTGAATAACTATGAGTGGAAGGGAAGAGGGAATAAGTGAGAATATAAACAAAACAAGATTGACCATGAGTTGGTAATTGGTAGGTACATGGGTTTCATTAAATCCTATAAAATAAAATTTATTTTTAAAGTCCTTAGTTTGTAACAAAGCAAAAATGAGATTATTTTCTTTCTTAAAGTTAATGAAAAATAATAAGCATCTCTCTATCTCTTTTCCATAGGTCCTGTGTAAGGGATCTTGGGAGCAGTGGACAGTCTATAATCACTAGTACCAGATGCTCCACAGACTCCAGGGGTCTTTATCCTATAAAGTATGGTTGAGAACAGATTTGTGAAGCTCCTCAAGAACAGCAACATGATCCAAACCTGATTAACTGACCTGTCCCAAAAAAGATGATAATTTTATATTTTAAACTCTGGAGCTTCAAAATGAAGAAAGGATTTTAGCCAAAGAAATACAAGTTTTGTGTGGATCTTCTAAGAGGTCTTCTTTAAAAAGAGGTTGCAGTTCCTCTGTCAACTCTTGTTCCGGTGCCTTAAACTAGACTGTGATGGCTGGAACTCTAGTGATTACCTTGGTACAGGAAGATGACAGCCATACCATTAAGAATTTGTTATGGTCAAGCTCCCTCTCCACCCTGATTGGCTTTTGTCATGTCCCACTCAGTTTGGGAACATTTGTATATGAGACGTTGTATTCTGGCAGGTATTTTATTTGGCTCATACGCTTTTTAAAAACAAATGTAAGATCCAAAATGTTACCAGAAAACTTTTCAGCTTTTCAGATTCTCTTCAATGTAAAAAACTTACAGTTTCATAGAAACCAGTTGTGTGTGAACCTAAGAGTCTCGAAACCAAAAAGAAAAGTTTCCTGCCTACAACGAACACCACAGGGGTAGTCATATGTCTCATGGCAAATCTCAGTGGGGAGGATAAAATAAGGTTTCTTAACACCAACTACCTTCCATTTTTAGAATCTAAAATGTAAAAAAAAAAAAAATATCTGAATCCGGTGGGGACAGTGATGTAGAAGCACCTGCCTGCCTAGTTCACACTTCTTTCTACATGGAAAAAAAAAATGAACTTGTATCTTACTTAAGCTACTGTGTTATTTTTGGTCTCTTCTCTGTTATACACAGAAAAACCTGATCCTAAGTTATAAACATTTCTTCCCCTTGGACATGAAGAACTAAACATAAATACCTGAAGAAAGTGATATATCAAAAGTTATTTTCAAGCTTATTCTTTAAAGGCCAGAGATATGACAAGTGTTATGTAGGTAAGATACAAGGACAGAGATCAAAGAAAAACAAAAACTTCTCTTTAGTATATTTAATTTGAGCCTCTGATGAGACAATTGGGATAAAAAGGTCTTTTAACCTAAAAATAGTGCTAACCTTATGAGGTTGAGGTGTTCAGGTAGGTTTCTGCACTAATCTATTTTTCAAATAAAACCATGAGAACCATTTAACAGTCTAGTACATATAAACAATAAAATTTTCCTCCCTCTCCTTTTCTTTTCTAATAACAACCAATAACTAAACAGTTATACAAATACACATTCTTACAATAAAAACACCTTACAATAAAATAAAAACACTTTACAATAAAAACACAGACACGATAAAGACTAACCACTCTTAACTTTTATGTCAATAGAGGGTAGAAAAGAAAAATTTATATTAAAACTCTTGTCTCCCCTAATTTGCAACTCTCCAACTATTTAAAAAACCTGTCTCAGGAAAATTAAAGTAACAATATAATTAATATGTTAATATAAAAATTTATATTAATTCTTGTCTTCCCTAATTTGCAACTCCCCACCTAATAAAAAAGCTGTCTCAGGAAAATTAAAGTAACAATATAATTAAGCTCTGAACTTCCTAGAAGTTAAAGTTAAGGTGTCTATCGAGTTCTCAATGTGTGAAAAACTAAAAAATTTAATAAAGAATGTCAAATTTTTTTGTCTGACCCTAAATTCTAAAAGGAATTCATCACTACAATGACAGTGAGCAAAATATTATATGTGTTTTATAGCAGCCCTATAATCCAATCTTGAATTATCATGAAATTTTAAGAAATAGTATGAAGCAAGGATTTTAAAGGCAGTACTAACACAGGTAAATTTAATGACTGCTAAATATTAGGTTAAGTATGAAATGTCTGATTTCCTTAACTACTTTCATAGTTGATATCGCTGACATTTCACTTTGACACTTCTTGTTTTACTTTTATTGTGAAGGTACATCCTCATTCTTTCAAATGTATGGCTTGGCTTCTGGTTATCTTTCAAAAACTTTTTAGAGCAATTTTTGTGAAACCATGGATAAGTTCAAAATTCGTGTTATTTTTTAACATGAGTTCCATCATGGAACCAATGCTGTGCGGACAGCTCAAAACATCAACCAAGTGTTTGGGAAGGACGTGGCTAATGAATGTATAGTACATCGATGGTTTGAGAAGTTCCATTCTGGTGATTATAATCCTGAAAATGAGCCATGTTGACGACCTGAGACTAAGGTGGATAATGATGAACTGAAAACTGTAGTGGGAGCAAATCCATCTCAATCTATGTGTGAATTGGCAGCAAAGTTTGACATTATTATTCCAACAATATTGAACCATTTAAAACAAATGAGCAAGGTAAAGAAGCTGAATAGATGGGTATCACATGAATTAAATTAGTGTCAGAAGAGAAATCGTCTTGAAACTTGCCTTTGTTTGCTGTCATGACATAAAGGCAAACCATATCTACACCGTATTGTTAAGTGTGATGAAAAATGATTCTTTTTGACCATTGCAAGCATTCGGCACAATGGTTGGATAAAGATAAAGTGATGCAACACAGTCCAAAACCGAATATTCATCCAAAAAAAAGCTGTATTTTCCCATTTTCCCTATGTACAGTGACTTTGGGGACACTCTGTAGAAAGACTGTGGAGCAATAATTAAAATGTTGCTAATATAGTGTTAATGCTGTTAATATCACAATATTATAACACTAATGCTAATTTAAAATGACAGGACATCACTTTTTGAATAACTCTATGATTACTATTACATAGAAATATGTGTAGATAGAGGGAAGGCATTAAGGCTAACAATTTGTTCTATGCCTCAATTTTTCATTTGTATTATCACTTCAATTTTTTCCAAAAAAAAGGTTTTCAGAGTGGTTTCCCCATATCGTTACATCTTGTTGACTAAAAAGCTGAAGGGAATAAACCCACAAGAATTTTTTAAAAACACTTTATTTCATTGTCATCTTCATAGATATGATTATTATTTAATAATCATAGAAAAAACAATATTATTTGCCATAAAATAATACCCAGACTCACTGCTATATTTTTTCCCATAATCACTAGAATATTCATAATAATATAGTACATAATCTGAGAATCTGAACTACAAAGACATACCTTTGCGTAAGGGTTGTGGCATCATTAAGATCTGGATGAGCAAAAGGGATGTTACATCATGATAAAGAATTGGAACTTCAGGCTGCTGTTCTTCATTTCCCAGACTAAAAGAAAAATGCATAGTCACTTTAGATAGTACCGTATATCTTTTCTAATTTACTTCATATTTAACATATATGTCTGTGGAACAGAAATAAAATTTTTAAAAACAACTGAGAAATCTCAAAAGAAAAACTTAAGGGTCATAATTTTTGCCTAAAAATATAATCTTTTAGACTCATATATTTCCTTGACTCTTTCTAATAGAAAAAATTACGTGGAAAATTTAAGTCTTACCAAAGTAAAAAATTGGGATATATTAACTTGATTATGACTCTCTCTGATCTCTTAGATCACAGAAATTAAACAAAACATTAAATAGAACATAAAAGAATTAGTTTCACTACAAATGATAAGGCTCATAGGACACCTACTATCACAAACTTAGCATTAAAGAATAAATGCTTACATTTAAAAAAGGATAGGTATAGTTTCCAAATCAAGTCACACTGAAAAGGCATGGTTGATACCTCTTATTTAAAAGTTGTTTCAACTTTATAACTAACATAAAATTTAAATAAAATCTTTAACATTTGCAAAGTTTCAAAGAAAGATAACAAAAGCAGAACTTAAAATTCACCATAAAAGACAAAGTAGTAAAGCTTAGGAATGTGTAGCACTATGAAGAACACAGACCATGTCATATAGCAGAGCTTATTCTAAAAGAATTTTAAAAACTCCTTTAGAAAGTTAAACTTTTTGACCATAGGCTTAATTTTTAACATCAGAGAACAAAAGTAAATCCTAAACTTCCAGACTGGGATAACTTCTGAAGCTTTAGACTTGGGATGAGCAAAAATTGCTCAACTCTTTCATTAGGCTCCACCATGCAACAAGTATTTACTGATTACTTGCTATATACTAGACACTGGACACACTGGTGAGTAAATCAGTCCCTACTGCTGTGAAGCTTTTAACTGCTAGAGGAAGACAACTCTGAATTTCTCCATTTTCAACAAATATCCCTTACTATACTTGCCTTCCTCTCCAAGGCCAACCTTCCATTAAAGTCATGACTCCTAATATTTCTTGTCTTTCTAGACTGTCTAGCTGCTCTTCTTTATAAGCCCAAAGTTCTTTTTTTAAAAAAATTGGGGGTTAAAAAAGGGAGTGGGACACTATTTCTATTATTCAAATCCCCACAGATATGGATTTCTGCATGATCAACAATGATCTCCTAATTACAAAATTTAGTAGACATTTTTAATCCTTATCTTACTGGCCCTTGCCTTGACTTTAGATACAGTTAAGCATGCCTGCCTGGAAAATTCTTTCAGCTTTTGTGAAACACTCTTCCGGGCTCCTTTCTAGCTCTCTACTTTAGTCTTCTTCACAGGTTCTTCTAGACTCTACTTTAGTCTTCTTCACAGGTTCTTCTTCCTCTGACCAACCAAAAATACTATTGTTCCCTAAGGCTCCAATTTTCCCTTTCTTTTCACACTAAGGGCTCTTTTGAAAGATCTCCTAACCCATGACTTCAATTGCCAGCTATACATTGATGACTCCCAAGTCTGTATGCCCAGCCATGACTCTCTTGAATATATGTTATCTTCACTTGTATATCCAACAGGCAGCTCAATCTCAACATATCTAAAAGTGAACTCATATTTAACTGGCATTAAGTCCTAATGACTCTATCTTCATTCTCTCTTTGCTATTCCTATGGCCACTGGCTTCTAACTCTTCAATCTCTTCCAATTTTATGTCCCTTTAATTCATCCTCTACACTGTTGGTGTCTGGAAGAAGCCTCTGCAGGAACTATCTTGTTTATCATTATATCCTAATGCTGGATTAAAACACTTAATAAAACTCGCTGAATAAATAAGTGAAATATTAATGAGAAAATGGATGGATGAATGAACAAATAAACAGGTGGCAAATGATGATGGATTATCAAACTGCTACTTTAAATGTAACAGCTGATTAAAGGATTCTCACTTAAAATTAGAAGAAACTTTATTGATCCATTTAGGCTAGTCCAGTTTCACTCTTATGCAAAGATCTACTTTATTGCATAAAAATCAAATAAGCTTGAGAACTTCTTGCATCACAGCCTAAAGATCAACAAATTACAGAGCCTTTAGGCACAGAAAAGCATTCCCAAATGAGAAAATTAAATATAATTTATTAAAATAGAGATAGTATAAGTAATTGAAAAGCTTAAAGTGCTAACAGAATTTTAGATTCTTGTTTATTTTACATTACATTATAGCAATTTTTTTACAACAGAAGTAATCTTTGTCAAAATTAGTGGTGGATTACTTTTTGCTATTATTACTTATTTAGTTATTAATATTATTGCATGTGGCCTTCAAATATTACTTAAAATCAGACCAAATCTCCATATGCAAGTAAAACTCAATACTTAAGCTTATATCCTCCATTATAACAATACACACCTTGTTAAAAATGTAGCACACCTTTATATTATACGCTACTAAGCATGTATAATTACCAAATGCCTCAAAACTGAAACAATATGCACACAACAGTTTGAAACAAGAAATGAATTAAAAGAATGGAGAATGTTCCTAGCTGAGGAAATTGTACATTATAAAGATCACAAGTGAGGAAAAGAGTTTAGAAAATGTTCTAAAAATCATCTGTAGAATAAACAGGTAAGAACAGCAAAGAAATTCAGGAGGTGGGGCATGGGGGAGGAACCTAACCCAACATAAAATATTGCTTCAATGAGTAAACTAGCATGGCATTGTCACAGAAGTAGGCTTATAGGTCAATGGAACAAAGAAGAAAGCTCTTAATCAGGCCTATAATACACAAATAGTATTTAATAAAGGGGATGTTAAATTGTCTTAAAAATTAGCTGATTATTTGCAAATAAATTTCAGGTCTTCACCTAATACTACAGGTGAAAATAAATTCCGAGTACATTATATATATATGTATGCATATTTTAAAAACTCTGAAAAGAAAATAGAGGTGGATATTGCAAATCCTAAGACTGGGAACACACCATAATACTGGTTATAAAAGTAAAAATCACATCTTAGATGGGATGGGCATTCTACGTATGAAAGTATTACAAAAAAAATAAGAAATATATGGTCTGATTGATTTGGCTATAAGAAAATTTAAAACTTTAATATGTCAAGAAAAGTAATTATAAAATTAAAAGGCAAATATATGTCGGAAAAAAATCTGAACTATGACAAAATAAGATTTAATATTTTACACCATAAAGGATCATTCAGATAATTTAAAAAAATAAGATGCCAAGAGAAAAATGGACAGAGGTTCAATATACCATTCGCAAAAGTGTGCATAAACAGCTAATAAATTTAAAAATACTTAACTTCACCAGAAATCAAATTTCTATTACTTTGGGATTCTACTTTTTATCTATCACATTAGCCAAAAGTGTTTAAGTGATGATACTTCTTTGGTTAAGATTTTTTTTTTTCAAGGCCGGGCGCGGTGGCTCACGCCTGTAATCCTAGCACTCTGGGAGGCCAAGGCGGGTGGATTGCTCAAGGTCAGGAGTTCGAGACCAGCCTGAGCAAGAGCGAGATCCCGTCTCTACTATAAATAGAAAGAAATTAATTGGACAACTAAAAAAAATATATGTAAAAAATTAGCCGGGCATGGTGGTGCATGCCTGTAGTCCCAGCTACTTAGGAGGCTGAGGCAGAAGGATCGCTTGAGCCCAGGAGTTTGAGGTTGCTGTGAGCTAGGCTGATGCCATGGCACTCTACAGCCCGGGCAACAGAGTGAGACTCTGTCTAAAAAAAAAAAAAAAAAAAAAGATTTTTTTTTTCTGATAATAATCAGAGAACAACCTGGTACTCGTTGGCTAATAAGATAAATACAGTCATTCTAAGGACACAGAAATGGATCTTTCCTGGCACATGGTTGGCACCTAATCAGAATGAATGAATGAATGAATGGATGCACCTCTCTGTAGAAAAGAGAACCACAGATTTTTGACTACAGGGATTAATATCATCATTACAATAACTATCTTTTAAAATGTTTAATATTTTAAAATATATAATTGTTCCCACTAAGAATAGGAACAAGGCAAAGATGTCCCCTCTCCCCACTCCTTTTCAATATCATGCTGGAAGTACTAACTAATGCAATATTCCTAAGGAAATAAAAGGTATACAGACTGAAATGGAAGAGGTAAAGCTGTCTTTGTTCACAGATTACATGATTTTCTATGTACAAAATCCAAAAGAAATGACCAAAATCTCCTGGAACTAATAAGTGATTGGAACAAGGCTGTAGGATACAAAGTTAACATATAAAAGCCAATCACTTTCCTTTTTTAAAAAATTTATTTTATTTTTATTTTTTTTATTTCAGCATACTATGGGGGTATAATCACTTTCTTATATATTAGCAATGAACAAGTAGGATTACAAAATAAACATAAAAATACTATTTAATTTAGCACCCTAAAAATGCAATACTTAGGTATAAATCTAGCAAAATATACACAATATCTATATGAGAAAAAGTCCAAAACTCTGATGAATGAAATTGAAGAACTAAATAAATGGAGAGCTATTTCATGTTCATGCATAGGAAGACTCAATACTGTCAAGATGGCTGGGCGTGGTGGCTCACGCCTGTAATACTAGCACTCTGGGAGGCCGAGGCGGGTGGATCGCTCAAGGTCAGGAGTTCGAAACCAGCCTGAGCAAGAGCGAGACCCCGTCTCCACTAAAAATAGAAAGAAATTAATTGGCCAGCTAAAAATATACAGAAAAAATTAGCCAGGCATGGTGGTGCATGCCTGTAGTCCCGGCTACTCAGGAGGCTGAGGCAGAAGGATCACCTGAGCCCCGGAACTGAGGTTGCTGTGAGCTAAGCTGATGCCACGGCACTCTAGCCCAGGCAACACAGTGAGACCTTGTCTCAAAAAAAAAAAAAAAAAATATTGTCAAATGTCAGTTCTTCACAACTTGATCTATAGATGCATGCACTCCCAATCAAAATCCCAGCAAGTTATTGTGTGGATATAGACAAACTCATTCTAAAATTTCTATGGAGAAGCAAAAGACTCAGAATAGCCAACATAATATTGAAGGAAAAGAACAAAATTGAAGAACTGACTCTACCTGACTTCAAGACTTACTATAAAGCTAGATTAATCAAGAAGTATGGTATTGGCAAAAGAATAGACAAATAGATCAATGGAACAGAAGAGAGAGCCCAAAAATAGATGAACATAAATACAGTCAACTGATTTTGAACAAGGAATAAAGACAAAACAACGGAAAAAAAGATAGTCTTTTCAAGAAATGGTGTTGGAACAACCGGACATCCACATGCTAAAAAATTAATCTTATACCCGTCACAAAAATTAACTCGAAATGGATCACAGACCTATATGTAAAACACAAAATTATAAATCTACTAGAAGATAACATAAGAGAAAACTTAGATGACCTTGGGTATGGTGATGACTTTTTAGATATAACACCAAAGGAATGATCCATGAAAGATGTAACTATTAAGCTGGACTTTATTAAAATTTAAAACTTCTGCTCTGCTTAAGATGTTAAGATAACAGGAAGACTATCCAGAGATTGCAAAAAAAATATTTGCAAAAGACAGATGTGATAAAGGACTGTTATCCAAAATATACAAAGAACTCTTAAAACTTGACAATAGGAAAATAACCCAATTAAAAAATGGTCCCACGGCATTAACAGATATGTCACCAAAGAAGATAAACAAATGCTTAATAAGTATATAAAAAGATGTTCCACATCATATATTAGGGAAACACAAATTAAAACAATGATATACCACTATATTCCTATCAGAATGATCAAAATCTGTAACACTGACAATACCAAATGCCGGTGAAGATGTAGAGCAACAGGAACTCTCTCATTCATTCCTGGTGGGAATACAAAATGGTATAGCTACTTTGGAAAATAGTTTGGTTTCTTACAAAACTAAGCATACTTTTATTACATGATCCAGTAATCACACTGCTTAGCATTTACCTCTACAAGTTGAAAACTTAGGTCCACAAAAAACCTGCACATGGATGTTTATAGCAGCTTTACTGTAATTGCCAAAACTCAGAAGCAACCCAAATGTCCTTCAATAAGTGAATGGATAAATAAACTGTAGTAGGTACATCCAGACAATGGATTATTATTCAGCACTAAAAAGAAATGAGGTATCAAGCCCTGAAAAGACATGGAAGAATTTTAAGTGCATACTACTAAGTGAAAGAAGTCAATCTGAAAAGCTATATACTATATGACTCTAATTATGTGACATTATGGAATAGGCAAAATTACGTAAAGAATAAAAAGATAAACGGTTGCTGGAGGCTATAGAAGGGAAGGATGAATAGGCTGAGCACAGAGGTTTTTTAGGACAGTGAAAATATTACACTCTGTGTAATACTATAATGGCAGACACATATCATTATACATTTGTCCAAAGCTATAGAATGTTCAACATCAAGAGTGAGCCCTAATGTGAACTACAGACTTTGGGTGATTTTGATGTACCAATGTAGGTTCATCAGTTGTAACAAATGTGCCACTCTGGTGGTGGATGCTAGTAACAGAGGAGGCTACCTACGTGTGGAAGCAGGAGGTATATGGAAAATCTCTGTACCTTCCTCTTAAGTTTGCTGGGAACCTAACATTGCTTTAAAAGAATAATTGTTTCTATTTCTTAAAGGTTTCAAATAGTCTTTTGAATCCAGATTATAAAAATTATATGCTACTACTAATTCTACGAAGGCAGTGTCCGCTTGCAAAGGGAAGGGGCCCATGTCACTGGTACATGGAAGTCTCAGGAAGGCACAACCCTCCCCTACCAGGTGGTGAAGAAACTTGGAAGCCAGAGCCAACCTGACAGGATTAGGCAATTGTGTTATCCCACAGGCTCTGTTCTCCCCAACTCGGCAGGAGTCTTTAGCAGAAGTCAGCTCAGAGCCTCTACCTAGCGAGGGGCAGAATTGGTGTGAGGAGCCTCACTGCCAGTGGTTCTCTGGGCTTTGCCTCAGTGTCCAGCCTGGCCCTGCAGCTCCTTCCTAGGACTGGAAACAGCCGGAACACAGATCACTTGGCTGAGGCCCTGATGTCTTAACTGGGTTTCACCATCTTCCTCCTCCACCCTCCAAGAAAAACTTATATGGGGTGGGGGGAGGCAGTCAGGAGACAAAGGGAAAGGCGGTGGGTGCCATAGCTCTGTTTCATAGCTTCTTGGTTCAGGGAGTATGTGAGTGTTCCCAAGAAATTATGTCTTACCTGTTGATGCCACTTAATAAAAATAATAAATAACTGAAGACAAGAAAAAAAAAAGAGGAAATGGGTGGAATAGAGTTAATAGGAATAATTTTCCCATTTTTTAAAATCAAAGTGATTATCAACAAAATGAAATTAAGAGTAAATAAAGGAAATAATTTTCATGAGGATTACAGAAAACAAATATAAATGAAAAACCTGTATCATTAGATACAGCACTTTAAGAAAACAAAAAATACTTCAATTTAAAAGACCTAATATATAAATATGAAATATAGATTATATATTATAATCAACTCTAACATTATAATTAACTAATGAACCATAAAAATGAGAATATGGGGAAGAAAATCAACTAGATTTTCCAGAAATTCTTCAGCTATCCTAGTAGTAGGAAAGGCAAAATATAGTAAAAGTTAAAACGTAGGCTCTAAAATCAGAAACATTTGGATTCAAATCCCACCTTTATTCCTCAACAGCTCTAATGCCACCTAAAGAACAAGTTAATTAACTTTTCTAAGACTCAGGTTCCTTATATGTAAAAATGGGGATAACAACAGTACCTAGTATATACAGTTGCTATGATGATTAAACGAGATTATATATGCAAAGCACAAAAATACCTAGCATGAAGTACTGGAAAAGTGTTCACAGCATTTATTACTATCCTAATGTGCATTAAATCTTAGAGTTCGAAATGAACAAAATTCAGCAATCAGTATTATGGAAAGAATAGTATCTATGTCAGTACTTTAATCAATACTAAGCTTAGAAACTTTGTTTGCTGAACAGCCTCTACAAAAAATTTAAAAATTAGCCAGGTATGGTGGCATGTGCCTGTGGTGCCAGTAGTTCCCAGCTACTTGGAAGGCTGAGGCAGAATAATCGCTTAAGCTGAGGAGTTTGAGGTTGCAGTGAGCTATGATGACACCACTGTGCTCAAGCTCGGGCAACAAAGCCAAAAAAACAAACAAACAACAAAAAAACAAGTGGGCTAAGGACATGAATACGCATTCTTCAAAAGAAGACAAACAAATGGCCAATAAGCATATGAGAAAATGTTCAACATCATTAATCATCAGAGAAAAGCAAGTTAAAACCACAATGAACTATCATCTTATACCAATCAGAATGGCTACTATTAAAAAGACAAAAAATACCAGGTGTTGGCCAGGATGCAAAGAAAAGGGAACTCTTACACACTGTTGGTGGGAATGTAAATTAGTGCAACCTCTATGGAAAACACTATGGAGATTTCTCAAAGAACTAAAAATAGAAGTACCATACGAACCAGCAATCACTATGGAGTATCTACCCAAAGGAAAAGAAATCAATATATAAAAAAGATACTTGCACTGGTATGTTTATTGCAGCAATATTCACAAAAGCAAAGATATGAAATCAACTTAAGTGTCCACAAACAGAGGATTGAACAAAGAAAATGTACAATGGAATACTATTCAGCCATAAAGAAGAATGAAATCATGTCTTTTTCAACAACATGAATGGAAGTAGAGGACACTATCTTACGTGAAACAACTCAGACACAGAAAGACAAATCTCATGTTCTCACTCATAAGTGTTAGCTAAATAATGTGTACACATGGAAGTAGAGTGTGGAATGATGAACAACGAAGACTTGGATGGAAGGGGCAGGGTTAGAGGTGGGTGGATGATGGAAGGTTGTTTGGTGGGTACAACATGCGTTGCTCCAAAGATGGATGTACTGAAGGTTCTGATTTCACCAAAATGCAATATATCAACGTAGCAAAATTGCACTTGTATCCCACAAATATATACAAATAAAAATCAAATTAAAAAAATAACAATTTGTCTAGCCTGAAAACCCCTTTTCATGTTTCACCTCAGGAATAATGTAAATCAGGCTCAGACAACTTTTTCCGTAAAGGATCAGATAATAATTATATTCAGCTTTGTGAGCAGAAAAAAAAAATTAAAACCTTGCAATCTTAGATTTGAATTAGAAATACCAGTAAGAACTCAAGATCTTTTTTTCCTTTAAAATAAATATTTTCTAACTCTGTCCACTGAAATGGGCTATAAGCAATGATAACCTCTAGAGTACCCTAGAGGGTGGTCTCTAAATACTATTTGCCATTAAAAGGAACTACACGGAGAGATGGTTGACTTCAAGTATAGAGTAAAAAATGTACAAAATATACCTGGGTCAATCTGTTATACCAGAAAGCAAAGATACTATCAAAGACTACTTGGCTCATGTCAGAAGTACAGCAGTCAACCTGGAGGGATTCTCACTAACCTAAAAGGTTTGTACTTAAAAGAATGACTGAAATGGAGTGAAACACATCAAATATATAAAAATCCTTGTGATTATAAAATAGACAAACAACCATAACTTACTGGTCACCACTGGAAGCCAGGGTATCAACTCATTACTTTGAAAATTCATAAATCAGAAAAGAATCAAGCATTCATCTTGCCAAACTATATTTCAGGGTTAACAAATAGTTTTACATGGGAAAGTGTTGTCTTTTTTTTTCTTTTAGACAGAATCTCATTCTGTCACCTGGACTAAAGTATACTGGCATCATCATAGCTCACTGCAACCTTAAACTCCTGGGCTCAAGCTATTCTCCTGCCTCAGCCTCCCAAGTGGCAGGGACTATATGCATGCCACCACACTCAGCTTATTTTTCTATTTTTTGTAGAGACAGGGTCTCACTCTTGATCAGGCTGGTCTCAAACTCCAGACATCAAGTGATCCTCCTGCCTCAGCCTCCCAAAATGCTAGGATTACAGGCGTGAGCCATTGTGCCAGGCCAATGTGGGAAAGTTCTTTACAGAAACATTCCATCTAATAAAATGGAAGGTGAATTCATCTGTGAATTCATCTCTTCTAACTAGGTAAGCTTTTTCTAAAATCACTATTTTATAGCACCTATGAAATAACAGATTTAGGCAAGAATCATAAGGAGTTGCTAAAACCATCAAGTGAGAGACTGATGGGGAATGTTACAATGGAGGTATCAGACTAAGGCTACCTGAGCCCACTCATCAATTATAATATAAAAGAAAGGTGGATGATGGGAGGCTACTTGGTGGATAAATGTACATCGCTTCAGTGGTGTACGTATTCGCTGAAGGCCCCGATTTCACCACAATGCAATATATCAATGCAGCAAAACTGCACTTGTACTCCATGAATATATACAAATAAAAAATGGGAAATTAAAAAAAGAGGGACAGCCAGCCATTATGTACCTCTATTTGAATGTTTCATCTGCATAAAAATCAATGAGATTCTTTAAAAATTTTTCTCACATACTAGAAATTTTTATGGAATTTACTGAGTATAATGGTAAACTGTTTTTCAATTTTTATTATGTATTTCTCTTTCATAAAGAAAATGTGAAAAAAATTACACATTCATATAGAAATTTCCATCCTAGTTTTATACTTACCAACTCTTTTTCAAAAGGAGTTTTAATTGATTTTAATGTTTCAATAATACTTACAGTGAATTCATCTCTTCTAACTGGGTGAGCTTTCTCCAGGGATTATACTCAGAATCGATGCTATAAAGTCGCATGTGCAAAGCTAATACGTGAAACAGCTGATCTGAATAAATTGAAGAAAAGGTAATTAGAAAATTCACACAATTCTTCGAGAACAAAATTCAGACAAAATTTTTAGTTATTTCATAAGGAAATCTGTTTCCTATCCTGACAATTATAATTCACCAAGGTTAAGTCCCAATTACTTCACACTCTCTTTTAAGGTAAACTCTGAAATACATATCCAAATAATTTCTACTAGAATATGGACCGTCATCATGTTCAATCTTAATACAAGAATGGTTTGTCTTCTTCACCCCTTGTCACAGAACTACTTTTGACTTTATGCTGCAGCCTTGCCAATTTGTACTTCTCACTATTGTGGTCTCCTCCTAACCAAAATTTACCATTATATTCAGGAAAGTTCTTCCTTTACCTAATATTTTCCTTTAAATCTCATTTAGACTAAATCATCAAATGCATCATCTTTTGATTCAACATAAAGAAAAAATAATTGAAGAGTATTATTTAGAAGTACTATTCCAGCTGTTTTAATTTCTTCTATCTGAATTACAGCAACAATCTACCAATAATTGCCTTACCAATCTTAGCTTTTAACAAAATTCTGCTCATGACATTTAGAAGAAAAGTTTTTATTTAAAATTAGTCAGGGAAAAACAGCCTAAGTTTTGCTTTTGTATCAAATGCCCTCTTTTTTGGGTACAAATAACAAGAATTGGATTGTTCTGCTAGAAATACTCAAAGATATTTGCAAATCAAAAGTTATATTCCAGAAAGTGAGATAATACCTCTTAACATATGATTAAATTCTTAAATCCAGAGAAAAATTAGCAGAATGACACAAACCTATTGTCATTTATTCTCTAAATCAAAATAATCAAAACTAAACCTGAGCAACAGATTTAGAAATTAATTATATTTTATGACTACTTTACCCAAGATCCATCAATGTAACTCTTGTGTGGGATGGGTGGGGTAGGGTGTAGTTTGTGTGTGTGTGTGTGTGTGTGTGTATGGTAGTAGTAGTAGTTTGGGGAAGCAGTTGTAAAACATGAAAGTAATAATTTGAGCAAAACAAACATCCATTCGTGAGGTAAAGAATATACATTTCTGTCAAATTTCAATCTGATCTCTCCATAATAGAAGAATCTAAATATCCTGTTTCATCTCCTATTTATAAGTCCATGTATAGTCTCTCATAAAATTTCTTCATTCTATTAATGGCCAATACTAGCTGAGTTACTCATTATGTTCTAAGCACTCTGTTACACAGATTATCTCAACTAATTTTCACAAAAATTCTACAGACAGGTAGTATTGTTATCCCCCTTTTTGAGACAATTAAGTTTCCCAAATTTCCAGTTTTTCCAGTAACCTGGTTCCATGGATGACACTGAGAAAAAAGAAGTTTTAGCAGAGGAATAACATGATGAGAACAGATATATTGGTAAATTTTATTTCAGTTCAATTATACATGAGATTATTTTACTAAGTACCCATACTTTATAATGAAAACTGTTTTAATTATTAAAACCTATAAATGTTTAAAAAACTAAATTCTTCTAGCAGAAAAATATTAAGATCATCTCAAGTTTCAAAGTGGGGAGTTTTGCATTCTTTTTCTATAGGTGCTAACTGGGTCAAAGAGCTCATTTTAATGTCTCCTTTCAAGACGAAGACCAATCATCTTAGTTTGCCTGATTTAATCAAAAGCACAGAAGTTGCAGTTGTGCTAACTTGTTTTGCATTGAAACCATGGCCAGCACAGAAAATAATGCTATAATCAGCCTACTTTCCTAGCCCCTACCAGAATTAAAGAATTTCAAAATGTTAGAAGGAAACTTTTTGATCTTCTTATATCTCCTCATTCTACACATGAGGAAATAGGTCCAGAGAAGGAACTACCTTGCCAGGTCACTCTAATAGTTATTGGAAAGATAAGAATACAATTCAAGATTTGCTACTTCTTAGTGATTTCTACGATCCCACTTCTCCTTGGCATTTTATGATTAAAAGAAAAGTATAAAATTCCTTTTTTCACACACACACCTTCCTATTCCTATGAAAACTGAGATTGTAATCCTGAGTCATCTTCTAAATTTATTAATACATAATATACCACAATAGTCTTCAGTATTAGCTTTAACTGGAACAAAAGAATAACACTCTAATGAGGTCTATCTACCTTTCAAAAATAACACTAAAACTTGCAGAAAACTTCAACAGAAAACAGGGAATTGACCAAATAAACATTAATATCTTTCACAATTGTTAAATATACTGTGTTTTCAAAATTTAGTCTTATTAGTAAGAATGAACTCTAATAATCACTTAGCAGCAAAAATACCTCTCATCCCAGATAAATATTGAAGACACAGGATGAGAAGAACCTATGATCATAATCAAAAAGATAAAAACTAAAAAAAAGTATTAAATACCAACTGAATGCATGACATTTAAAAGTTGAAAAATAATTATATCAAGAAAGCATATTATTAAAATTTTGAATAATAGCAAAGAAAGAATAGATAATTAACTCCTTTTCTGCTGTAACACATTTTAAAACTCTAAACTTTGATCTACATTTATAAAAGCATTTGGAAATGAAAAACATCATTAAATTTACTTGTAAGTGTGCTGTGATTTCAACCTATGTATAAGAGGCACCATTGTCTAGTAGGAGCCAGGAAGTCCTGGACTGAATCCAAGCTCTGTACTGGCTATGTGTCCTTAAATTACCTAACCTTAGCTTTATTTTCTGTAAAATGGATATGATACCATCTTTCTATTATATAGTAACAGTAGTTATAGTAATAACATAACATCTGCAGTATGTGTGTGTGTGTGTATATATATATACACACATATATATATGGTATGCTTCCATACATACAGTTACATACATGGTTTCTAAGAATAAATTTCAAATATGAAATAAGTTTAAATATTTCAACTTATTGAAATATTGAAAATATTATTGAAAATATGAAATATTTGTAAACTTGAGATTTTATAAAAATTAGAGATTATGATAAATCAGAAACATAAGGTTTCCACATAAAACTACCACTCCATAAACAAATATTAACATACATGCTTAACCCTCTTCTCTCTCTTCTCCTTAATTTTTGGTACCACTCATCCCTGGTTCTCTTCCAGTTCCTTCTCAATTACTTTTATGTGCTCTTCTATAATCTATTGAACCTTAAAAGGTGAAATTTTCCCGTAAGAAAAGAAAAGGGATCCCTTTTTAGTCCTCTCATTCAGTACACACTACTTCACTCAAGCCTACGTCTTCCACTTCTACCTGTAAGTTTACAATGCACAAGGTCTCTAGTAATTCAGATGTTCAATAGGCACCTCAAAATCAATATATCTAAACTAACTTGATTATATAGCCCAATCTAGCTCTAATTTTCATTTCCTTTTATAATTTCTATTTGAATGAATGATAACAGTGTCCATATAAACATCCAAAAGAAAATGTAGCAGTCATTTCCCACTTCCATATCCAACTGATTATCAATCCTATTGGTTCTGCCTCCTATGATCCACCCTATTCTGCTCCACTCTGCCACTACATCATTTTTCACCTAGATTAATCAACAGAACACTCACCCAGCTGTATGCCTTTTGTTTCACCCTTCCAATTCCTCTATCTATTCACATTAACTCACAATTGGTTGGTGAGCCACTGAAGGAATGGGCATAGAAAGCCCTCCATGAGTTAGCCCCTATCTTCATTTTCAGCGTTATTTTTTTCTCTTCCTTCCTTCCTTCCTTCCTTCCTTCCTTCCTTCCTTCCTTCCTTCCTCCCTCCCTCCCTCCCTTCCTTCCTTAGACAGAGTCTCACTCTGTTGCCCCAGGCTACAGTGCTATAGCATCAGCCTAGCTCACAGCAACCTCAAACTCCTGGGCTCAAGTGAGCTTCCTGCCTCAGTCTCCCCAGTAGCTAGGACTACAAGGCACGAGTGATGATGCCCGGCTAATTTTTCTATTTTTCTGTACACATGCGGTCTTGCTCTTGCTCAGGCTGGTCTTGAACTCCTGAGCTTAAGCAATCCTCCCATCTCAGCTTCCCAGAGCACTAGGATTATAGACATGAGCCACCATATCCAGCTCAGGCTTATTTCTTAACCTTCCTTCCTCTCTTTCCCTTCTCAAGTATTCCCCAATGTGTCATGTTGTCACACTCTGTCTTTGCAAGCTGTTCTCTCAGCCAAGAATAGAACCTTCTTGTCCTCTAGGCAAACTCCATTCATCTTTGAAGGGCCAGTTCATGTGCTCCTCTGTAAGGTTTTCTCTGACTGCTCAGAAAGATCTGACCATCCCTTTATGCATTCTCTATACCTTGTGTTAACTTTATTTTAGCTGCAACCTTGTAACTACTTTTCACATGTTTTCCTCTCCTATTAGATGATGAGAGCTCCCTGAAGACAACTGTGTCTTCACATCTTTGTACCTCCTAGGCTGACACTGCATTTAACATATAATGGGATTTTTTAAAATAGGCTGAATATTATATTTATATAACTATAAAATAATCCTATGGAAAAAAATCATATATGCATAAAATTCATGATGGTTTTATACTTTTCCCTTTCTGTCATAATGACACATTGGTTCAGAAGCTAAGAAGTAGGTCAATTAATCAGCCCTACTTTCACTGCCTCAAAAGAGACTGACCTCTCAACTCTAACTGCTAAAGCAGTACCTGACCTACTTGCTCCTACCATCTTCTTTCCCATGCTGGTTGCTGCAACAACTCACCTGGGACTAAGAATTCTATTTTCTGTAATACCTAAATCAACTGTGACAAGTCTAAAGTATTATAATGTGCTTAATCACAAGACAGACATATCATTGCTGAAATTGAGAAAACACTGAAAGACTGATTTATCCTTAAAAAAAAACTAAGATTTAATAATAAGAATTTAAGAACTCTTAAAAAAAAAAGAATTTAAGAACTCTTAGCTGGAACAAAAAGGTAATATTTAATAATCCCTTCTATGTTTATCAACATTAAGGTAAGAGTATTTTATTTTTAGAAAACTATAAAACTGTAACTCCAAATTTATTGTATAATTAAGAGTTTTACATATGTCTATTAATACTACACACACAAAAACACACACGCACGTAACACTATCATTATGCCAATTCTTATGACCTCAGGAATACCCAAATAAAGAAACCAAACACAAAGTTGTTGTATGTCAAAATCTTCGGATAATGGGAGGTTGCCTGTCGGGCACAATTGTGCATTGTTCCAGTGACGGATGCACAGAAGGCCCTGACTTCACCATAATGCAATATGTCAATGTAGCAAAATTGTACTTATATCCTATGAATATATGCAAATAAAGAAAAAATTAAAAATTTTAAATGCTTTTGAAACAGATGTTCATACTCATACTGGTCATTAAGATATAAATACATATTAAAGAGAAGAGTTATCCTTAAAGACATGGCTATCTTAAATTATGCTTCTGTTAAAATATACCTAAGGTAAACTTAACTGCATCTGCATTTGTAGATCATTCACGATTTCAGTCTTGAAATCAGACAGACTGAACTGACTGATCAGTTCAGTCATTACTGGTTAAGTAACTGTCAATGAAAAAAATGTCAACTAGCCAAATGACTCTCTAGTACTATGGGGAAAAAATTCTCCAATTCTCTGTAACTGAATAATCAAAGTGAGGAAATGGCTCTGACACACTTATCCTAGAGTGAACGTAATAGGTGTAAGTATACAACTCTCAAAGCAGAGCCAGCTTCCCCTGGTTCCTCTGTACATCCCTGAGAAATTAGCCATAGAGAGCTGGGAGGGAACTCCTCAAATGAGGTCTGAGAACACCTCTAAGAAGGGAGTATCTGTAGGACCAAGAGATAAGAGGTTGATGCCATGGAGTGATAGGAGCTCACTCATCTCTTTCAATCCCATTACTAAACACTCTAGGCAAGTCAGGGCTGAGAATAAAGTGGCAGTTATGGTAGAATTTTAAAGGGTTAAGAAACAAGTTTAATAACTATTATTAATATATAATAAAATAACATTATATGTAAAATACTTCGCATATCTAGTGCCATTTGATCATTATATTAACCATGATAGATATTTTAGATAGTATCATCATCTCCATTTCCACAATAAGGTAAAAAGTTAGGTTATTTCCCTAAAGTCCAACAAATAACAAAGGACTAGAATCCAGGTCTTCTAACTTTAACCCTGTGTTCTTTCCAGCACTGTGTTCTATGTTGTCTCTAGTCAATGAGGGCACATATGAGTTCAGGAATAAGGTGGGGAAGTTTTTCTTACTTTGGAGAGGTCTTTTCCCCATGTAAGAAAGGGAAAATACTGAAGGAAAAGGCTGTTTTTAGTACTTTTGCTACTTTCCATGCTGTGTTCCTCTCCTGTCTCCTGCAGTTCCTATACCTTCACTCCCAGGCACACTATGCTGCCATCCCTCTGGTTACCTCAAGTATCACAAGTATTAATATTAGCTTCATAAAACTGTCCTCCTTCAAGGTTTAAGTGACTAGAAGCCTTCCCCTTTTACCTATACAACATAGTTTGTGATGATACTGGGCAGGAAGAGGTACAATTCTGCTTCTGCATATAGTAGTCGTAGGACGGGGAAGAGAAAGATCAGTTCTTAGGACTCCTAATTTCCTCCTTACCAAAGAGGACACTCCATGAATCAAGGTCTTATTTAAGCACCTCATTTAAAACATGGGTAGCGGGTGTCCAAGGTAACTGCCGAAGAAAGGAGCTGCCCTGCTTATTTAACTTTCATGATGAATGTTGATAATGCTAACTAACAGAGGGCAAAAAAGCCTCAGGTATGCCAAAAACAAAGAGTTAACAACAATGAACATTTTTTCAGGACACTAAATCATCCAGTGTAATACAATAATTTTATTTCTTTTAAAAATTTTTATTGTTAATTATAATGGGTACATAATAGTTGTGTATCCTTATAGAGTACGTGTGAATGATACAGGCATACAATGTGAATTAATTAAATCAGGGTAATTGGAGTATCCATCTGCTCAGGCATTTAACATTTCTTTGTGCTAGGTACATTCCAATTCTACTCTTTTAGTTATTTTAAAGTACATCCTAACTTATTGCTGATCATAGTCAATTTGTTGTGCTATCAAATATTGTTCATTTTATCTAATTATATATATACATATTTTTTTTTTTTTTTTGAGAAAGAGTCTCACTCTGTTGCCCTGAGTAGAGTGCCGTGGCATCAGCCTAACTCACAGCAACCTCAGACTCCTGGGCTCAAGCAATCTCCTGCCTCAGCCTTCCATGTAGCATGCGCCACCATGCCCAGCTAATTTTTTCTATGTATTTTTACTTGGCCAATTAATTTCTTTCTATTTTTTAGTAGAGAGACGGGGTCTCGCTCTTGCTCAGGCTGGTTCTGAACTACTGACCTTGAGCAATCCACTCGCCTCAGCCTCCCAGAGTGCTAGGATTACAGGCATGAGCCACCACGCCCAGCCTATCTAACTATATTTTTAAACCCATTAATCATCCCCACTTTATCCCTCCCCTCCCTGCTATCCTTCCCAGCCTCTGGTAACCATGATTCTATTCTCTGTCTCTCTGAGATCAATTGTTTTAATATTTAGCTCCTATATATGGGTGAGAACATGCAAGATTTGTCTTTCTGGGCTTAGCTCATTTCACTTATTAGCATCATGTTCTCCAGATCCATCCATGTTGTTGCAAATGGTAGTATTTCATTATTTTTGTGGTTATGTAATATTCCATTGTGTATATTTGCCACAATTTCTTTATCCATTCATCCATTGATGAACACTTAGGTTGATTCCATTATCTTGGCTATTGTGAATAGTGCTACAATAAACATGGGAGTGCAGGTATCTTTTTGATATACTGAATTTCCTTCCTTTGGATATATACCCAGCAGTGGGACTGCTGGATCATATGGTAGTTCTATTTTTAGTTTTTTGAGGACTCTCCAAACTGTTTTCCATAGTGGTTGCACTAATTTACATTCCCACCAACAGTGTACAAGTAACCCAGTAATTTTATAGATGAGGAAACTGAAGCCAAATGCATAAAATGTCTTGCCTAAGCACATGCCTATGACTTGTAGTTTGATATTGCTTTGTACACATGTATCTTTTATGTTGGCCTTAAATACACTATGAGACTCAAGCAACTTGCTGCCAGAACAGAAAACATTTCTAAATGCCACAAAAGCAGCTTTTAACAATCAAATGTGATAGACCACTAGTCTCAGGAGGCAATTTCCACATTTTGTGTTAATTTACATATTTTGACCATTATAATTCAATGGCCAAATTTTCTTCCCTTTTTTATGGTAACAAAAAATACAACAAAAGTTATGATTCAACCTATTTGTAGAATTCATAGTCTTTACATTTGAAAAAGACCTTAGTAAGCCATCAAGGTCAGAATTTTGCCACTAAGTGCTAAAGGATAAGGCTAAACTACTTAAAAGTAATTTTGTAAAAACTCATTTATTCAACAATATTTTTATGCAGCCTTACTGCAGGGAGAAATAAATGCCAAAATAATTTTCTGTAATTTTAAATTCACCAAATATTCACACTTTGAGCAACTAAAACCATTTTAAGTTGCCTCATAGATATAAGATGGGTTGCTTGCTATGAATAATCAACACAGGTGAAAGTTATTCACTGTAGTGACTATGCATCGTTTCTTGATAAAATCATAGATTATATCAAAATTAAGTCTGAACCTGCCAAATAAAAATGTCAAAACAAAGGTTTGCCTTAGCCTCTCTTGACTAAAGATTTTTAATCACTCTACAAAATCATGGAATCCATTTTGAGATATGAACTGTGTGTGGCTTCCCAGTTAAATTACAGTAATAAGCAAAATGTCTCAAGACCCAAAGATATGAAAAAATGTTGTTCTACCTAAAGATAAATAATTTTTATATTATGCTCTAATATTAATAATTTATCAAATGACACCACTGATGGTTTCAACAATTTCTACTTGAAAAATACACTAAGAATATCACGGCAAAAACATGTTGAAAGTATGTGAACTTCATTAGAATCTGTAGAGTTTCATATTTACTTTTAAATCACTTGAATGAAGACATTAACAATAAACAAAATATTTTTCTTATTAAAAAGTTATGACTTCAATTTTTATAAATTCTTTGTCCTACATTGTTGCTAACCAAGTTGGTGGTACTTATCAGTGTACATACCAACTAGTAAAAAAAAAACCTCTAAAGCTCACTTATTTTTCAAAGTCTTGCTCAAATGCCATGTCCCTCAAAAGCTTCACTGATTCCACTAGGCAGATATGATCAGAAACCTCCAAATTTCCTAGAACTTCATCCATGGCCTCTTTGGAACTGAACACTTTCTATCTTACAATAAATTAGTGAGAACCAGTCTCATCTGCTGAACATGTGGTCCTAAATGCCTGACCTTCCCTGGTGGATGAGGAGTTCTAGAGCTCTGCCCCAGAGTCAGGAGCAGTGCTATAAATGGGAGCTGATGCAGATGGCTTACAGCAAGAGCCCAGGGGAACCAGCCAACCAACTGGTGAGGAATAAAGGAGAAGAACTAATTGGTATCAAGGGAGGAAGGACTTAGGACTTGAGAAAATGTCTGAAGGGGTGGCCCAAAACAAAAATAGGATTCGCAGTGAAAGGTTGACAAAAGAATACAGACAAGATAAACAGGAGGGTTAGTATGGCAGAGCCTGGAAAGATCCCAATGCAACAGTGTACAGTAGGATGTCTTTGACTAAAGACATGGGCAAAAGGTCTTAAAAGTTCTGTATCCTTTGAGATACTGAAGAGCAGGGGACATGCATTACATAAATGAATTTGGAGTCACAAGAGCTGGGCTCAAGCATAAGCTCTGACATTTTACAGGTGTGTGACTTGGCAAGGCAATCAATCATTCTGAACTTCAATTTCCTTTTCTATGAAAGAAAGATAACACCTATTTCACATGGTCATTCTAAAGAATAAATAATTTATGTAAAAGCATTTTCTAAACTTTAAAACTACAAATGTATTATTAAAATACCACAGTATGCTACTATATGAACCAATTTTGGTCAATTTTTACTGTGGAAAATTTCCCAGACACATTTTTAGGACTGAATTTTTATTTTGATTGGACACTGGTAAGTTTACCTCGACTACTTAAAAATTTGTTTAAAGATGTAAGTATTGAATGGCATTATTCCACTTCAATTTTGTTTGATTTCTCAGCATAAATTTGGCCAATAATATTTTCTGCTTTCAATGTTACAGAAAAAACAATCTTCTCCCGCTCCCACTGTGTGTGCGTGTGTCCGTGTATGTCCATAATTCTGTAACAGTCATTACTCAATCCTTTCCAGACAAAAATTTGTTTAGTTTTGACTAGATAAATCTCCAATTTCACCAAGAAGTTGTGATGGAACAGTATTCCAATAGTGTGGTATTCTTAAAATGATAAAAAAATATTGTTCTCTTCTCATTTGCTTATCAGTGGAACATTTTCTCACTCACTCTCCCCAAAGATATAGAGAAAAAAAAACACTTTAAAAATAAGATATTTAAAAGGTAACAGAGAACAATAAATGGGAAAAGGAAAATACTGTTACATAAGGATTTCCAAGAAAAAAGACAGAATTTTTGTTTAAGAATATCATTGAAGTTACACTGGGATATGAAAAAAAAAAGTGAGGTATTTGCTCTGAGATCCTGTGAAACATCACCAATTTAAGCCCTGGTGTTCAACTTAAATTAGGTTTGAATTGGATGTGAATAAATAACAAATACATTAAGTTCATACACTTGTAAGACAGTGGGATTTTATAGAACATACAATGTGTTCTCCACACATGACTTACAGGGCTGCTTTTGTTAATATTAAAACAAAAAACATATAAGCAATTGAACAGTAATAAATCATACAACTAAAAACAATATTAACATATTTATGATGAACTTTGTCCTGACCTTTTCCATATTAGCACAGTAAGTATAATCTCTTACTCACTATAGGTGGGCGAAAAAGAAGCAAAAGTCTGGATGTAAGTATCAATTTAACAACTTAAATTAATAACCGAGACTGGTAACAGAAATGGTTGCCATTAGAATTTTACTACGATTTTCTGGATTCTGGATAAATTCATCATTTAGAAGCCCCTGGATAAACGTAAATCCTCAGAGAAAAAATGAAGCAGATTTTTTAAACACAAAACAGAAATCCCTTTATTAAATACTTTCTAACACAACAGTTTCTGAAATATTATCAACCAATGCCAGACATGAATCAAGAATAATTTAACCAGAAAGAACAATTTATATAACTGAAATGATAGTATCTACTAATTCAAACAGATTAGAAACTAAAATTCCTATGTGTCAACAACTTTTGCTTTCAAACATACTAATAAAACACTGAGTATAAATAGGGTTTAGATACATACATCAAGGTGTCAATGTAATACTAAATATTTGGTAAAAAATAACTTGTAAAACCTTAAGTTCTAGGAATCAAGTGACAATCCAAAATAAAATATCAAATCTAATACAACATATGAATTTTAAAAATAAATAAGTTAAGGGGAGGAAAGGTAATGAATGTAACCTAAACATTTGTACCCCAATAATATGCTGAAATAAAAAATAAATAAATACATTGAAATTTCACAGTTTGTATCTTTATGTTAGAAATTTTAAGGGGCTTTTGATTACTCCTTTGCTCTGAAATCAATCCAAAATTACTTCAACTTTCTGAAGTTATTTCAAAAACAGTATGTACTGATAATTTTTAATAATTACTAAACACATCGCCAAGACAAGGTAAATTTTAAAAAACAAGAATACATTATGTGTCTTAAACAAATTTTATTCCCTACACCAATCACATTAGGTAATATTCAACTCCAATGATACAGGGCCAATAATGAGCTATATTGTGACATTAAATAACATTGCTCCTAGTGCTGACATTAACTCTCTAAACAATGACTAAATAGTGATAGCATCTAAATCACACTCATAAAAAACCTACATTAACTTCCAAATTACTTTCTTGAATATACCTTTATTTACAAAACAGTATTGAAGAATCATGCTCATTTTATAATATAAAGTATACGTATAAATAAAAGCAAGTATCCACAATTTAATATATTTTAATACACACATCAAAATATAGCACAAATATCTTCATTAATAACAATAAAAATCTGTAGACAACATAAACTGTCTTTATAAAAAGATTTTCTTGAATCAACTCAATGTAAAAATTCTTTAAAAGAATTTAAGTTTTAGGACAAATTCTTTATCACTGCAAATAATACAGTGTTTTAATTTTGAAATATGTAAATCTGACCAATTAGTATGACATTTATTTACTAAATAATCATAGTCTAGAAAGAGCTAAATGGTCATATGATTCTTCTAGATACAAGATGTTAAAGTATATATAATATAAACAGAATTTGAAAATATACCAAAAGACTATTTTGTCGGTATACGCTTTCAAATATAACATAAATAGAATTTTTTTTAAGTGTAGCACTATTTAGTACTTACTTAAACAAGACCTTTTGCCAGCTGTGCTTGCACCACCTGAACACAAATTGCCTCCTCGATGAATCAATTCAAGTTCCAAATTGGTTCTGTAAGTAATGTATTATAATATAGTTCAGTCATTAGGCTGAAGAGATTGTTTTTAATTTGCTTTATTGACATGTCTGAATCAACCTAAATAATAAAGTTCTTCAACTTTATTATTTGGAAACCACAGTTTATACTATATCAGTAATAATATTTTATCTACTATTTAGAAATTAAAAAACCAATTTATCCATCCTTACTTGTATGTTCATATTCATACCTGCAAAAAATTGCATACATCACGGTTTAATTGTTGCAAAGTTCCAACTGTTGGCAAATGTTAAAAACTAGGCCTTAAGGAAAAAACCTGCAACATAAACCTGCATGAGAATCTGATCAAAGAATTTGTACTCCAACTGTCAGCCACTGGGTAGGTGTTTACTGTCATATAAAACACAAGGGCATACCAATTTTTCTATCAGAGAAATGGTTATCACTCATTGGAGCTTAGATGGTATCTGGAAATCAATATTAAGAAACAAAATCACTAATATCGAAGTGGCTATGAACAACACATATAATTAACAGCAGTCTCTTTTATGGACTTCTAAAACCATTAATACAATTTTATTAAAATACATTGTGTAACTATTGACATGGTTAAACATCAGTACTGTTCATAGAGATCTGAAATTGGAAGGTATTTAGTAATGATTAGCTTATAGAATAGCAATAATTAATAGACACTTCAAAAATCAAACTAATGCAAAATCTAAAGATTTACTCAAAAACAATAACAATAAAAGAACCAGTTATGCCAAAATAATAAAAAACTGAGATTATTTAAATTATATTTTACTTCAATAGTATTAATAAACTTAAACATATCTTTTTTTATAACCAAAACTGAATTAACTAGTTTATATCCAAGATATGCATTTGACACTAATAGTGAGATATCCTCCCCTTAAAAAAAGGCATTTTCAAGCTTACTTTTTGCAAGTGAATTCAAGAAAGACTACTATCCTATTTCATTTAAAACAAACATTTTGAATTGGTTTGGTTGTATTTTGAACACAGAATGTTTTGAAATTATATTTTCATATATTTACTTATAAATGCAAACTGTTAAAAATATTAACATTCCTAAGTCTGTACATTTGCCACCCATTTCTAAAAGAATGCTTTAATCCTCTCTACTCAGGGGGGGAAAAGCAATTTAACATTGATAATGTTCCTGCTCAGAGCTCCATCTGGTTGCTGCTGATAAGGGCATCTGTGTGACAAGGGAATTTTCCACCCTTCAGGCGATTTGCATTGCTCACTGAACTTCTAAAAACCTACCAGCAAGGAAGCAGGGACAAGGATTTCATATTAGTGGACAGAAAGCGAGCGGAGGCCAGCATGTGTTCCTTCATCAAGGGAATATAAATGAGATCAATACATTTTGTTCTCACAAATCTTCTGTTGCCTAATCTGTAGAAAAAAATTAATGGCTATATTCTCTTATAAAAACTAAGATTTCCTAGATAGCACTTTTAAGAGAGCTAACCAGAAATATGAACAATTCTTACAAATGAATGTCAGAACCAGAATGTCAACATTTATTTCACCATATTTGCAAAATTATTCATTAAAATATGAATATAAGAATAATTCTGTTTATTCAATCACCACACATGAAACTTTAAAGGATGACAAACATATTATTAGGAATTTCATTTTAATGACGACTTGGGGGAAAAAAGACTACTATATCTAATTATTTCAGATTATGGTTGGAAGATCTCCTACACAACATTCCTTCTCAGTTAAAAAACAAAAACTACCTAACCAAAGGGTTAATGTGCAATAATATCTAGGATTTATTTTATTTTATTTTTTATTTTTTTGGAAATGGGGTTTTACTATGTTGCTAAGGCTGCATTTGAACTCTTGGGCTCAAATGATCTTACTGCCTCAGCCTCCAGAGTAGCTGGTACTACAGGCACATGCCACCACGCCCAGCAATATCTAAGATTTTAAAAATCAATATGGTCCTAACCCTTAAGTTTTCCTTATTTCATTTATATCAAAATTGATCCTTTGGAACTTGCTAGAGTATATAACAAATGGGTCATGTACCCCATGTCTATCATGCCTCACTGTTGAAGATCTCCATACAATATTCCCTAACATCACCCTTCTCAATGGATGATGCAAAAATAAGATATGCTGGAAGTGGGAGTTTTTTGAGTTTTTTGTTCTTAAAAAAAAGTGGACTCTCCTATATTTTGTAAAACAAATATACTCAAATTAGTTTGAAATAAAAAAAGAAGAGAAAATCTCTGCATTTGAAAGAATAAAAAGACTGCTTAAAGCCTGTCATAGAGGCCAGCTAGATATATATCCATATAAAAACCCCTCTAACTATACTGCTTCAGCTTCTTTTTGCATGACCAAAGTCTGCTTTCCCCTCAATCTCTCTTCGGTACTAACTTCTATTTTTAGAGCTATAATTTGAAAAACAAATGTGTATATACACACACAGAGACACTCAAACACACAACAGCATAGTGGAAAGAGCAAAGGCTCTAGAACAAGATCTGCGTTCAAGTTCAAGGCCTGCCTGAGCCTACTACTTACTGGCTGAGCAAGTTACTCAATTTCTCCAAGAAAAACTTTATCTTTATCCATTCCACAGCCTAGATTATACAAGATGCAGCTCAAGTTCTGACTTCTCCAAGAAGCTTTCCTGGGACAGGAAAGAAGGACTTCTGCATACTTTATATTTATACTTCAATTTGCTCATTTTCCCTTTGGAAGTTCTACAGCACTTTTCTGTATGACATTTTAAAAATCAAATTATATTATGTTTTATATCGATTGATATATATTAGTTTTGTTTCTCCAACTAAACTGTAAATTCCTGGAGAGCAGGGACGATTTCACATATAGCTTCTGAATCCTCAATGGTACCTATCCAAGTGCTAAAAAGAAAAAAAAAATGATATGTAACCAGTTATAAGATTCTCTTTAGTCTCTGCAGTTTCTTTTCTTTCTTTTGCTGGCCTCCATTGCCTTAAACTCAGCAGCAAAAAGATAAAAAATAAAAAAAACAAGGATCATTTTAGGAAAGAATTTTTTCTTTTTAAAAGGATTCTTAATTTGGTATTTTAGTAAGCATTCCCCTTTGTTCTGAACACAATCAGTTTACAAAGTTTAGACTTACAATGTTTCATCATCTTTCCATTTCCATTTTCCTCACTACATACAGGCCAAGTGCTATCCACCAGTATCTCTAGACTATATGTAACTTAGGTCCAAAAATCCACAGAAAAAAATCAGTTACTGAAATACACATCATTCATTGTTTCAAGAATGAAATAATGAATTGGTATTGAGTGAAGAAACCTTTCTTCTCCAAAATTAACTTTCCATTTTCCATTTGAATGATTGATATTTGCAACAGAATGGAAATTTTAGAAATACATTAATACTTGAATGTAGTGACTTTGATTAATTTTAAAACTAATTTAATTTTAAAAACATATTCCAACAGTTTCCTCTCTGCTGCCTTCAGAAAAACCTCCAAGGCTTTACCACGCAAATAAAATTAAAAGAAAAAAATACATGTGTTATCCTATCAAAAAAAATGAGCTCTAAAACCCAGCAGAAATACTCTGTTTTTAAATATCAAAAATGTAAGCTCCCTGAAAAGCTAACAAAATTACTTATTCAGCTGGGAGAAATTCAACTCTGAGAAACTAGGGTTGTATTTCACTCAAAATATTAATGCTAAATACAAATAAACTTGCAAGTTCTAAGGACTTATACAGTTAAGAATCACTGCATTTAATTCAAAAGTTAAATAATTTGAAGTAAGTGTATGGCTAAATATTTTACTTAAATATTTAAATACTGCTAAACATTTTAATGCTCACCTTTTAGGAATAAATATTTCTGTAATCATAAGTATTTATGAAATAAGTTGTATGTTAGGCATAAAATAAAGACCTTGTTTCCTATTTTGAGAAAATTACATCCCATTAAAATAGGATATAACATATTTTTCCTTCAATTCATGTTTTATTCATTTTTGAGTGACCTTGATTTTTGTTTTCTTTTTAATAACTCAGTAAAACTTAGAAAGGGCATGCAACCTCACTGGAAGAACTAAATGTCCTAGGTAATCTCAACCAAAGGATAAGAAGGCTTTTTAAGTTTTATTTACTTTCACTTTCAGAATTATTTTGTTGCTTTAGAGTTTATCATTAGGGATCAGAAAAGGATGAGAGGAGGGAGTATATTTTCTGTTTCTCTACCTACATCCTTACAAAACATTTCACATCTGTCCCTGCTTCTGCTTTTCTATAAAACAGAAAAACCAAAATGTGTTGATCCAAAAGATCTCTCATGATCACTACAAGTTGTATTCTATAAGTTATTTATATATTTAAATCAAGAAATGGAGATCTAAAACTTCCACTGCATTATTTTTAAATCAATTATTTGATTTATCATACTACAGGAAAATTCCATGTACAGATCATTTCCATTTCAATCAGAATTTTCTAAGGTCAACACTAATAAAATCAAAGGCATAAATACATGAGCAACATAAATGTGTTTGTATGTGTGTGTATAAATACATACAGCATGAATGAGTTTAGTCTATATTCAACCCAATCTTCTACAATGCTATAATCACAATATTGTACAGAAGTTCTATAAAATCTTGAAACTCTAGCAAAACTGAACTATATTCAGTTTTCACATGAAGTATCTTTTATTGCAAGAATGCAGTAATTGGTAACTCTCCAGAAATAAAATATTAAATTAACTGTCATGTCTTCTCCTAAAGCATTCTGGATAAACAAAATCAATAGCCTAAGAATATGCAGACTAGAAAGTTACTTTCCAATCCATCAGATGCTTTTACATCAACCCATGTCCAACATTTGCATTCTCAGATCAAGGACTAATGTTCCTTATCTTAGCTTTAATTTGCTTGCTGCAAGTTTTCTAAGACTGGTTTCATTTTCCTGTGTTCTAAATGCTACATACATATAATTCATTTATTCTTTTGTTACCCTCTGCTCCAGGAGTGGGGCAGAGAGCAGCCATGATGAACTGCATATGCATAAGAGAGCCTATAAAAGCCAAACACAGGAGAAACAAGAGAAGGATAGTAATTGAAAAAACACTAACCCTTGTCTCAAGAGATCTTAATTCTAGTCTTACTCTGCCACTAACTTGCTTCAAGTCACATTATCTCTCTAAATCTTACCTATTACTGTACTAACTGGACAAACTATTATGAAGCATGCTTCCAGAGATACACAGTGGTCTATAATATCATTTCAACAGAACGTGTTTACAAGCTTCTAATTGTGCCTGCTTCTCCCCTATTCACTTCTTTTATGGTTCTCCATTTTCACTCAATTAAGTTCTCTAAAATTCCTAGTTAGAGCTATTCCTTAGGTATTGAACACAATCAATTAGACTAATCTTTCCTAATTTGAAACTTGAGAAACATTTCTGGTTTTTTTGAGACCCCTACTTAGATGAACATGACTGATCTCTTGCTTCCTCTCCCATATCTGATTTTCTAAACTACTTGTAGTCTTTTAGGATATTACTAGATCTTTCACTAGTTTAAAACAAACAAAATAAATCTACTTACAGTTCTTATTTTTCCATAAATCAAAGTATTTAACATACTATAATGATTTAGCTCTCAGTATTATCACTTTTGAGACGTCTCCATATATAATACTCACATGCTCTGAGGTACATACCTGTCCCAAAATATTAATAACATACTTTTCTCCACATGTCCTATAATGCTTAGTTATAACACTTACCCAAATATTTCATTAAAACAAAAACTCTTTAGGAAATAAAGGAAAACTACACATTTATAGTCCCCCTAGGAGATACTAAAACTAGCCATAATTTCAACCAATATGAAAAATATGCACTCTTTCTTTAAATAAATGTAAATGGCAATAAATAAAAAAGATTTATTAAGCAATAAAACCAACTATTAATAAGTAAATACAAAAGTATATACTATATATACCTACCTAGCAACAGAGTACATAAAGAGAAAATCATTGTCTGGTGAGCCTGGGGTCTTGCTATAGTCTCTATATTTCTTCTGAGTGGTATTTTTTATATCTTTCATTACAGATTCCATTTCTTTACTTAAGTTGGTTTCTGACTATAAAAAATGAAAACATACATATAAAGTTCATATTCATTTTAATAATTATCTAAAACTGGAATGTTTATCATATAAACATACTAGGAAATTAAAGTTAAGAAGTCAAAACAGATATAACATTAACTATCCACTATAAGCATACTTAGTATGCAAAGATAAAAACAATCAAAAAATACTCTCTCATATAGCAGTATTTTATTCTAATTCTGTATTGTGATTGATAACACTATAATAGACCCCTGAATTAACCACACAAACTATTCTAAACCAGTGAGAGGATGTCATTAAAATAATATTTTAGAACAAAGTTTCCATGTCTATAAAAACCCTGATTTTCATTTAAATTCATTTTGTAAGGAATAATATCAATGTCCCTTACTTTAAGCATATTTTAAACACACAAAAATTTAAATTTACAAAAGAAAAAAACACATTCTAAAATTAGTCTTCACTTAAGGAAGGCAATTGCCAAGTAATGAATCTTTCTAGGTTTAAAGTATGCATTTCTATTTCAAAAGTCAAATATTCATAGCTTTCATATATTTACTACATAAACCAGGCACAGCTGTCACTTCTCTTAGAGATCATATCATAAATGTATAATGAAGGTGAAATAGTTTAAGAATTTAAACCAAATAAATCCTACTGGATGGGATAAAAGATGAGTTCACTTATACCAAACCCCACAGTAGACTGACTTATCATGAATGGTTCAATCAATTACACAATATTTTATCTCTCTAATATATACACACGCAGTAGATACATAAATGTGTGTATATGTGTGCAAATATATCTTAATCCTAATATACTTAATGAGTATATTTTTAAATGATCAGATTGTGTTTTATAGTGCAAGATATAAATATATATCATGCAATGTGTGTTTGTTTTGCTTTGCCTTTAAATATTTCAACATCTTAAAAGAGCCTACCCATATCTAAGCATACAGGAGTTTTTGATCTGGAACATGTATATTAAAACTATCACAATTTAGACTAAGGATATTGTCCTCAAGGTACAGGGCTGAAAAGAAAAGTATAGCCTTTGATAATAATCTATTCTACTACTTTAACTTAAGCACAAACAGAAGACAAAAACTTCTAAAAGCAATTTCCACTAAACATATAAAGGTCCAGAGAAATTTATAAACTGAATGAAAATGAAAATGAAAGCTGAAAAGCAGAGTGGAGTTAACCAGGGTATTTCTGCCTTACACTGATGCTTACTGGGAAAGCTCCCGGCCGTCCCTGAAGCTCCTCCACTTCCTTTATGAGATCTTGTATGCTTCTGTTGCTAGTACGTTGCCAAAGGTTATTTTCCATATTGGTTCCAGGATAACAAGGAAGAACACTATTAGCAAACTGCCTGCAGAGGGGACATGTGAATTCTCCTTTGTCCACTGAGAAGCCCTGAAGAACCTGGTCATTCTAAAAGACGAAATAAACATACAGATGTATGATGCACACATTTACAGAAAACAAAAATTACACCACCACATTTTATAGTAAATTAATGAACCATACAAAAAAAGAGGTACTTAATATATGTCATAAAGAAATAAACAAAATCTCAAATCACTTAACTGTTGAAGCTTACCAAATCACTTCTTACATCATAGCAATTATGTAACACTTGCCCTCACCAAAGAACTGCTTAAGTATCTCACTCTTCTCTCAGTATGAAAGATTCAAATAATGATGCAATCAATCTGAAATGTGGATTTAAGATAAAAAATAACTCAAAAAGCCGGCCACATTAAAGTGGATCACCTTCCTCTTACCCCAGCTATGTTTTCTTAATCTTGGCTGTTGAGTCAGTAAGTGACTAGTGGAAGGATTATCCCAATGCTCATGTTCTTTGATGGAGAAAAGATAGCTTTTGAGAGTAAATTAAGCCTTAAAAAATTGACACTTCTAAGATGTCTAACTGTTGAACATAACTGATTGGACAACTGATTTAGTACTCGTTTCACTATATCTTGCATCTCAAGTACTTTTACTAAAAGAACTGAATTCTATTTTTTACTTTTTGACATTAATTTTTTAAGTCCTTAGAAATGTAACAACATATCTTCTTCAAAGTCTATAAACACTTACTAAGCTCCTACTATGTGCCAAATGCTGTGCCAGGCAATGAAGAGTTAAGATACATTTTCTCTTCTTAAGGCACTTACAATTTAAAAGCAAAATTAGACAAATAAATTATAATGTGATAAATGCAACAAAAGATAAGGCTTCCCAGAGAAGGAGCCTTGTTAGCTAAATTTTTAAGATATACATAAAGAGTGTACTAGAAGGTTAGAGCAAGGGTCCTGTTAACAGACGAACATTCTGTGATAAGCTTCCCTATACAGCCTTAATTCCAAAGAATGCTATGTCCTCTTCCTTGTTGTAATTGAAACTAGGTTCTTTCCTGAAGCCTCCCCAGAAACCCTCTCAACTCATCCTCCCACATCCCTCACACCTCAGCATCCTCATCTTCAGTGCTGGCCTGAAATCTCTACTCCTGCATTCTCCTCATTGTGACTCACGTCATTTAGCAATACCATTCTTTTCCTTCCTTTTCACTGTCACCCACTGCCTTCAACCACTGAAGACTTTGTTACCTAGATTAGTTTTCCTCATAACTCCAAGTCCTGCCATCTTCCTATGCAACTTCAGTATATATGTGAACAATCTTATACTTAGTCCATCAGCTCCTTGAACTCATCAGCTCCTATGGCTTTGACCTCCACACTACTCCAGCCATCTGTTACCATGACCATACTCTTGTCCTGTAATGACCCAAAACTGTTCCATATATGAAAATATTAAATTAAAACATCTTACATTCTATCAACTCCTATCTCCTCCTTTACTCCCTTCTTTTTCTCCCAGTTAATCAGGTCTTTTCTATGCACCATGTCTACACACCATGATCTATTATTTCAAAAACTCTTGGCAATACTACCCACTCCCTCTCCAAATGTACTTCCATTATTCATATCTAACAAAATCTTCATACAAAATTTACCCAATGTATGTCTTCTCTAATTCTGCACTCAAAAACTGAGTGCTGTCAGAGAAAAATGAAATGCCTTCTTGCTACAAACTGTTTCCAACCTCCAGTGAACCCTTAGTACTGCCTGGCAATCTTTCTCCAAAATCCTGGGAAGCACTTTCTCATCCAGTTCCAAAGTGGTTTTTCAAACCACCTCCTCACTTGTCAAGTCCATCAACTACCGCACTCCTGCTCCTTTTACTCTAAGAGTACGAGGCTACCACCTTCTACTTCAGAGAGAAGAGAGCCATGGCAGCTCCTTCAGCCTCCTGCCTTTTCCTACTTATAATTGATAAATCCCATCAGTCCTTCTCTTCATGTTCTTCTTTTTATCCCCTTTTCTAATCTCTAACTAGCCTCCCCAAACACCCCACTGCATGACCTAATGTGTATAATGTCTAACGCGAGACTTTGTTCCTTCCTCCCCCTAATGATCCACCTATGGTCTCTCTCACCCCGTCTAGAAAACCATCCTTCTAAATAAATTTCAAATATACAACTTCCTCCCCATCTCCACTGCCATGATTAAGTCCAAGCCACAATCACCTCTTACTTTCTAAATGATACCACCACATTCTTTCTTACCCCTCTGCAATCCCTTCTCCACACAACTGTCACAACAACTTTTTCTAGACATGTCATATCTCTGCTTAAGAGCCTTTAATGGCTTTATCTAAAGAATCTATATAAACTCCAAATTCTTTACATGGACCCCACAAGGCCCTTTAAAATCTGACCCCTACTTACTTCTCCTGTCTCATCTCTCATCACTCAAGCACTTTACCCCATCAAATGTTCTGGCACCTGGCAGATGTTCCAGTAAGACCCTGTGTATACGCCATAACATTTAGCACATATACTGCTACTGTTTATTTGTCTATCTTATGTAATACACAGTAAACTCCTTGAGCAAAGGAAGTGTGCCTTATTCTTTGCTGTATCCCCAGTGACTATCACAGTATCTGGAACACTGTAGATTCTGAATAAATATTTGCTGGATGAATGGTTGAATACAGGGATATGAAAATGCATAATGTGCTTAAGGAACTATTAATTAGCTTATTAATGATGAATTGATGGAAGATAAAGCTAAAGCAACAGCCAAGCCCAGATTATGAAGTATCTGAATGCCATTCAGAGAAGACTGAACTTGATATTAGCAGGAGGAAGCCAGCAAAGAATTTTTAAGCCAACTGCTCATGTCATCAGATTTACATTTTAGAAAGACAATGTAGTGAATAAATTAGACTTGGAGTGAGGAAATCAATAAGAAAGCAATTCCAATAGTCAAAATGAGAGATGAAGGCATATATAAAAAAGTAGCAATGGGAATAATGAAGGTAGAATAAAGTCAAATGAGATTTAGAAGGCAGAATCAATAGAATTTTGGTAAGTAACTGAATCTGAGAGGTAAGGAATAGGAAAGAAAAAAAGAGAAAGTTAATTCTTCTGAGTTAGGAATCTGGGAATATAGTAGACCATGCTTTACAAAGTTGAGCTGAAGGAGAAAGAAAAGACTTCTGCTACAGGGAAATGCAAGGTCAAGGGAAGGATTCTGAATGGGAGAAACCTGACTATCTTTATGAGCTGAGAAGAAACCGAGGAGGCAGAAAACTGAAGATATAGACAAAAAAGAGGTTATCTACTGATGGATCAAGACCCCTGAAGTGCTGGGTGGAAAGGAATACTAGAGCATAGAGAGAAAATTCCCTGAACAGAAGTAGGAATTATATTCTCAAAGAGTACTACCTCAAAGAGTAGAAAAGAAAGGATTAATTAGGATGTGGAATCATTTATCAGGGAACAGAAAAACAAGCCGGGAAGCTAAGGGAGTATGTGACAGGAGATACTGTTTTCTTGGTGACTTGGGAAGAGACAGAATCTGGTAAGAGGAAAGGTATCTTGGGGTTTAGCAGAAGAGTCTAGGATAGGACAGGCAAAGATCTGGAATAGCAGCTGAGGAGAACAGGAGAGGGAACTGATCAAAGACAGGTAAATGAATTGACAGGTAATATTTACAGCCCAAGAACCTAGTCTAAGTCACTGTTACACGAAATCACAAATTGGTGATGACAACAGTTCACTTGGTTTTACGATTTTCCTAGCAGGGCTAGCTGCCTAGGTCTAAAACCAAATGAGGAAGATTAAATGAGACTGCTAGTAAGAGTAGAATGGGCAGAGCACAGGAAAGTGAGGCTAGGAAAGAGCTAATACACTAGGAAAAATGCAAACGGGTTAAAGGACTAGAGATCCTGATGCCAGAGGCAAAACACATTAATGAGAGTGAAAATAAGAGAATGTGAAGAATAATCACATAATAAGATGATATGGTAGGTTATTAAAGCTTAATATTTTAGAGCTAGAGTAGCAAAATCTAAACCACAGCCATGGAAGTCAGTTGCTAACGTGAAGTAAAAAAATGAAAATCCCTCAAGTTGAAGAGAAACAGTGAGGCTATATAATTCATATGTGATCAAAATCACTCAACATGATGAGCTAGAATTGGAATGTATATATTGTAAAAAGATTAATTCCTGGAAAGATAGATAATGCTTAAAAATTTTTTCAGTCAACTTACCCGTAATGATTCCATGTAAGATTTATGACAATCTATATGTAATGTGTGGCCACAGGTTTGTACATAAACACCTCCTTCCCAGCCAATTGATACTGCTAAGAGACACGAACTCTTCAAAAACAAAAGATAAATACATTTAAAGAAGTATAAACATATTTAAATATATCCATATAAACCTTTGCATGATTTCATATTGTTATATTAATGTGGAGTTTCTATTTTTGTGATATAAATTAACACCCAACTAGACAGCCCTAAGGCAGTATCTTTAAAATTGGAACACCACGAAGTTTTAGCTCCCAAATATCTATGCTTATAATGAAAGAAAATAAATATTATGAACTAGCATCTCTTCACTCCATAAAATATAAGCTCTCAACATTATACTATAGTTTATGTAAACTATACTGATGTTGATTATTTTACCTGTTCCGTATGGTACTGAATCTCTCTGTGATATACGACATTAACAACTTCCTTCTTAAAATGCTTACTTCCCCCTTGGTTTTCCTCCTATCTCTGTTTTTCTTAGGCTTCCTTCCAAGATTCTTCTTTTTTCACCTGCCCCTTCAATGTTTATATTCCTCAAGGTTTTATTCTCAGGGCTACTCTCTTCTTATTAAAACTACTCTCTCTAGTGATTTAATTAGCTATCTCAACTACTCTGCAAGCCTGGATCTCTCACATGAGTGTTTGATAACAAGTACTCAGTTGCCAACCAGAAATCTCCAGTTTAATGATCCTCAGGTAACATAAAATCAATGTGTCAAAAACTTGTCATCTTCTCCACGAATCTTTTTCTTCCTCTTGGTTTAAAAATTCCACAATCTATGTAGCCATTAAGTAAGAGTCATTCTGCATCACACCCTTATATTTATACCGTAATCTTAGTTCCCAAACCATATGGATTCTATCTCCTAAATAACTCGTGATTTTGACTTCTCCTCTGTGTTCCCTCTATTCAAGTTTATGTTGCCTCGAGTGGGGACAGAGGTTCATAAATAGTTTCTTAACTGGTCTGCTTTACTCCAATTTCTTCTCTCCATGATGTACCTATCTAGTCACAAGAACAACCCGAAACACATGCCTCAATATTTACAAGGGTTTAATATAATATACAATAAAGAAGGGACTCAAACTACATACCCTTTTGGAATTTGTTTTAAAAGTTAATTGTTTTCATCTCCCCTTTCTCTTCCATCTTCTGCTGTTCTTTCTCTCCTAATTCCTCCCCTCTCAACCTATACATAGGTATAGACTTTTCCTCCTAAAATCTCTTTCTAGGAATTTTCATCATTTGGCTTCTATCAAACATCATTCAGATCTGAACTTGAATTCACCCTCTAGAATCTATAGTTAATAGATAGGCAGGCCAGAGCAATATGAGGCACAAGATCTAACGTGAGTGACAGAAGATGATGAAAAACTTCAGAGCCATCAAATAAAAATGTTCTTACATGCTTAAAAAACTAATAAACCTTTAACTTTTATGTTGCAAAGAAATTTATACATTATAAGATGACCAAATAATCTTTAAATGATAGCAAATGATGTTCCAAAATGAAATCAAGACTCTTCATGAGTATCTGAAATTTAAAAATACTGTATTACACGTGCAAAATGACTTTCCAGCAGATTTGAAGATGTGCAACAGCACAAATCAAATATTCACAGCAGGTGAGCAAGCTTCTACTGTTATAAATCAGAAAAACAACAGGAGGCCTGCTCATTTCTGTTTTATGCTTTGGAGCTGCTTGAAAAGAAGCAGATTTTGGTGTTAGAACATTTTAGAATAGTTGGTAGTCAGTTAATAAACGAGCTGTTCTTTCTGGCACTGTACTATAAGATGTGATTAACCTTTATTTTTAATAAAAGTAGTTAGCTTTTAAAACTGAACATAATGTTATTTGTCTACTGTTAGATATTTTACTTGAGTTTGCTAGATTCTAAAAATGCAGTAAAATACTTACTAATATGAGACTAACTTTTTAGGGAGACTTTAATTATGTGCCTACTCACCACTGTGCTAAGTGCTTAACACTGAATCTTTATAATCTCAATATTCATTAAAACCTACACACATAAACATATATATACATTTAAGAAAGACTAATAAATACAACTAGGACAATTACTTATCTAATTTTTGGTGAATCAGTGAATGGTAAGAGTGGTGTTGGGTTAAATCAAGGAATAAACACTTGCAAGGTGAAATCTGTAAGGAACACCTACTACTACACAGTTCAAAAACAATAACAAATATGCAGGCTCACTTTCATACCAGATTGTTTACTGTCATGCATTTGTATGATCGTTGTACACTTTAAGAATTTTTATTTTATAATAATTGTATTCATTAATTTGTTCATTTTTCAACCCACTTATTCAAGTTCAGGATCATGGGTGGCCAGAGACCATCCCAGCAGCTCAGGGTGCAAGGTGGGAACTAACCCTGGACAGGATACCATTCCATCACAGGGTGCACTCAAACACACACACCCGCACTCACTCACACAGGGACAATTTAGACACGTCAACCTAACGTGAACATGTTTGAAATGTGGGAGGAAACCAGCATACCCAGAGAAAACCCACACAGACTTGGGGAGAACTAGAAAACTCCATATAGCCCGTGGCTCTAGTCAAAAATCTATTTTTTTCCCCATCGATGTTATTAACGAAACAGTATCAAAGGATACGGTTATTTGAGGATCTGCTGTACTCATCATTCTACTGAACTGAATATGTATACTACACAATAAACAACATTTAAAACAAAGGTTTACATTTATTACCTGAAATTTTTATGGATTAACAGTTTTCCATTTCTTTACTATGCACATATTAATTTTTTTTCTAATAAGCTTCCAGATTTAAAACAAGAGTGTCATTTTGGTAGAAGAAAAACATAAAACTCAGGAGGGAAGTAACTATCAACTTTGCAGACAAAAATACTATTTGACAAAGACAGTACTTACATCCTTAAAATAACGCTGTAATAATGAAAGCCTCACATCATGAACTGCTGCACATGTATCCCAAGGGTAAATCTGCTCTTCTTCAGTGATTGGCAGCTTTTTTGGTTCAACATTGTCACGGCACTGCCCCAAAACTACATTAACAACGGAGATAAAAGCTCATTAAAAAACCAAACATGGCCGGATCACACCTGTAATCCTAGCACTCTGGGAGGCCTAGGCGGGAGGATGGTTTGAGCTCAGGAGTTTGAGACCAGCCTGAGCAAGAGCAAGACCCCGTCTCTACCAAAAATAGAAAAAAATAAAAAAAAACAAACTTAACCAACACAGACTTGATTCACCAAGAAAAGCTGAGTTATTTACCACAAACTACACTAACATTTTAGTGTTAGAATATTTTTAAAGACCCCTCAAAAAAGTGGTATTCTAGTTTTCTTCTGCAGAGTAAATAAAGCTTCATATATGCCAATACTTACTTTTAAAAATAACATTAAAATATGAGTATGGACTCATCATGATGGATGGATAGATAGATGGTTTCCTAAGTCTGTCCCCTGAAAAAGCCTAGAAGTTACAACCCCCTAATATCAACAAACTTCATTTCTAAATATATTATTTCTCAGTAAAAGGAAGCAGAAATCTTTGGAGAAAGAGCTGAGTCTCAGGTTAGGGAAAAGTACAAGGAAAGCCTGGAATTGTGTGTGACAAAGAGCAAGGAAGTGTTCAAACACTGAGGAGGCAGTTTCACAAGGACCTGAAGGAGTTTTGACTGCGCAAATTTGAGAAAATTCAAGTATCAGAAAGAATAACGATGGTAACAGATAATACACTCATTGATTCAAGCAAGTAACATCAAATAAAGAGATAGAAGGGTTAATGGGTAGACTCTAAATGCATTCTCCTATAGATTACTTACTACCTTAACCAAGTGATCAGACTTGCCATCACCAATAATGGGACAATTTAACAAAATGAGCCTCCTAATGTGATGCCATGGGAAGGAACATTACCTATTAACACCCTTGCCAAAAATGTTTAACTTGAATCTAATGAAATGATCACATGAATCCAGATTCTCAGATATTCTATGGAACAACAGACCCAGACTCCAAAATTTTATAAAGGGACTAAGAGAAACTGTTCTAAATTAAAGGAGACTAACAAGAAACTAAAACTTAACAACTAAAAGCAATACATAATCTTTGACTGGACCCTAGATCAAGAAAAGAAATATTTGGGAAAAAAAATTTAAAAAAAGAAGAAATATCTGCTATAAAAGTATTACTGTCACCACAAAAAAAATAAGTGAGGTGATAAATATGTTAATTAGCTTGACTTAATCATTCTACAACGTATATACATCAAAACTTCACGTTGTACCCCATAAATATATGCAATTATTATTTGTCAAACAAATAACAAAAAAATTATTAATAATTGGGAGAATTCAAATATAGTCAGAATATTAGATGTTATTAATATTAAATTTCTTGGGTATGCTAATGGTACCATAGTTACGTTAAAGAATATCCTCATAGGAGATATATATGGAACTATTTAGGGATAAAATGTCACGGTATATACATGGGAAGAACTGCTCTTAAGAAAGGGAATATCAGGTGCATTGCTTTGGGTCTCGAGTTTTGGAGGGATTTATAGCAGCAGCAAAAGAAATGAGAAACAGAAGCAGGTGGATGCTAGTAGCTAAAATATAATTACCATGATGTATAATCCCCTTAATATGCTGCTACATTCAGTTTGCTAGAATTTTCTTAAGGATTTTAGCATCTATATTCATACAGAATATTAGTCTGTCATATTCTTTTCTTGTAATATCTCTATCTGGCTCTGGTACCCAGGTAATGCTAGCCTTATACAATGAGTTAGGGAGCATACCCTCCTCTTTGTTTTACGGATGAGTTTGAGAACTATTGGTATTAATTCTTTAAATGATTCATAGAATTCACCTGTGAAGCCATCCGGTCCTGCAATTTTCTTTGTTGAGAGGTTTCTCATCACTGATTCAATTTCTTGTTATAAATATGTTCAAATTTTCTATTTCTTCTTCAGCCAATTTTTAGTAGTTTGTGTGTTTCTAGGAAATCACCCATTTAATCTAGGTCATCTAATTTTTGGCATAAAGTACTCACAGTATTCTCTTTTAATCTTTTTATTTCTATAAGGTCTATAGTAATGTCCCCACCTTCATTTCTGGTTTTAGTTATTTGCATTATCTCTTTTTTTCTTGGTCAGTCTAGCTAAAGGTTTTGTCATTTTTGTTGATATTTTCAAGGAACCAACTTTTGGTTTTGCTGATTCTTTTTTGTTTATCTCTGCTCCAATCTGTATTATTTCTTTCCTTCTTCAAGCTTTAGGTTTAGCTTGTTCTTTTTGTAGTTCCCTAAAGTCTAAAGTTAGGTTATTGATTTGGGAATCTTCTTTTTAACGTACAAATTTACATCTGTAAATTTCCCTCCTTTCACAGCATCCTATAGGCTTTGGTAATGTGTTTTCATTTTCATTTATCTCAAAGTATTTTCTAATTTCACTTGTGATTTACTCTTTGACATTGGTTGTTTACGAGTATGTTGTTTAATTTCCCATACTTGGGCATTTTCCAGCTTTCCTTCTGTTATTGATTTCTAGATTCATTCCATCGTGGCAGAGATTTTTTGGATAATTCCAATCTTTTAAAAAAAAACTTACATTAGACCACAGAGAAAAGATAGAAACAAACTCCATTCCCCCTACATTTTGACCTTCAGTTGTCTAAATTTATGTATTTTTGTATTACCTTTTAGCAAGTTGCTGTAGCTATTATTGGTTTCGATAGATTTGCCTTTTGAGCTTCAAACTATACTCATTAGTGGACTGGACATCACAATTACAGTATTAGAATATTCTAGGTTTGTCTGCATACTTAATTTTATCAGGAAGTTTTATATTTTCAAATGTTTTTCTTAAATTTTTTTGCACAGTAGTGTTTTTTCTTTCAGACTGAGGAGCTCCTTTAACATGTTTTATAAGATGCATCTGGTGGTGGTGCATTCTCTCAGCTTTTGTGTGGGGAAGACAATTATCTCCTTCCCATTTGAAGACAGTATTCTTGGATGATAGTTGTATTTTTCTTTCAGCACTTTGAAAATGTTGTTCCATTCCCTTCCCTGGTCTACATGGTTTGCTTGAGAAGTCTGTTGCCAGATCAACTGGAGCTCCATTGTATGTTATTTGCTTTTTTTCTCTTGCTGCTTTTAGGAGTCTCCCTTTGTCCTTGACCTTTGAGACTTTGCTTATCATACAGGTCAAAGTAGTCTTACTTGGGTCAAAACTGTTTAGCCTTCTCTAACCTTCCTGTACCTGGATATTAATATCTTTCTCAAGTTTTATAAAGTTTTCTGGGTTTGGGGTTTTTCCTTTTTTAATAAACTTTCTATGCCTTGCTATTGCTCAACTCCCTCTTAAACACAAATAATTCTTAGATTTGGTCTTTTGAGGTAATTTTTTATATCCTGTAGGTGATGTTCATTGATTTTTACTTTTTTCTTATCTGACTATATGTTTTCAAATAGCTCGTCTCTGAGCTCAATGATTCTTTCCTCTGCTTGATCCCATTCTTCTGTTGAGAGCTTCTAATGAATTTTTCAGTTCAGTGAATGTATTTCTCAGTTCTAAGATTTGTTTCATTTTTTTCGATCTCTTTGTTAAATTTCTCTGATAAATTTCTGAATTGCTTTTCTGTGTGACCTTGGAGATCACTGAGTTTCCTTATAAGTACTATTTTGAATTCTGGTCAGAGGGTTCCCATATTGCTGTCTCATTAGTGTTGGTGACTGGTTCCTTGCTTTGTCATTTTGGGGAAATCATGGTTCCCTGTTTGCTGTTGTTTCTTGTGAATGTACATCTATGTCTCTGAATGGAAGGTTTAGTATTTATTTTAGTGTTCTCTGGCTTGTTTGGGGTTTTATTGGATATATTTACTTAGAGGTTCTTCATTGATAGGTCAATGTTTCCTTTTCGGCTCCAGTGGCAACTTAAACCCAGGTTCACTTCACCTCAGCTCTAGTAAACAATGACAGCACTTCCTTTCCTGAATGGGGAGCTTCCAAAGGGGAATCCCAGCAGTATGGGAAGGCTGGTAGAGATTTGTGCCTAGGGGACCTATGGGACAAAGCTCCTCTAGTGTGGTGATGCTGAACAGCCACTCTGATTTGGCATCTCCTTTAACGAAGTTACAGAGCAGAGTTTTCAGGGATAGGGATGGTAGTTCCACCTCCCCCCTTTGTCTCTGCCTGTCCTCAGAGATACTTCTCCCTTAACACACTTGCAATGCTTCCCATGGCTTAAGGCAGGGATAGGTCTGTTGCCAGGGAATCCAACATGGTGAAGAAGCTGGTTGTCCACCTCAATCCCAATTTTTCCAGTGTAGAAGCAGTCAGTTGCAAAATTTTCTACACACTTGGTGCCCAGCCAAATGGGTGGAGGGGCATCACGGATATGAAAGTCCAATTAATTCTCTTACTGTCTGCTCAGAATTTTTTCACTTCTCTTTGGCTACAGGAATCATCTCATATTAACATCTGAATTCTAAGATATTTCTGGTGATAATCTTGTCACTATATAATTGTTTTTGTTTTTCTGTTGGGGGGAGTGAAGCCAGCTTGCTTCACCACCACTCTTTTGGAACCCAAAATCCCAATGGGTCTATCTGGTTTCTCCTCTTGTAAAAATGCTTAATTTAAAGTATATTTTGTCTCATATTGATATAGCCATCCCAGCTCTTTTTTTGGTTACTATTTGTATGGACTATCTTCCCATCCTTTCCCTTTCAACTTATTTGTGTCTTTAGATCTAAAGTGAGTCTCTTGTAGACAGTATATAGTATGAAGGATCACTTCATTTTATCATTCTGTCAATCTCTGCCATTTACCTGGGCAATTTAATGCATTTATATGCCCAGTAATTACTGGGATTTTATTTTTGTTTTTCTTTTTTTTTTTTTGAGACAGAGTCTCACTCTGTTGCCTGGGTGAGTGCCATGGTGTCAGCCTAGCTCACAGCAACCTCAAACTCCTGAGCTGAAGCGATTCTCCTGGCTCAGCCTCCCGAATAGCCGGGACTACAGGCAAGCGCCCCCATGCCTGGCTAATTTTTTCTATTTTTAGTAGAGACGGGGTCTTGCTCTTGCTTAGGCTGTTCTCCAACTCCAGAGCTCAAGCTACCCTCCCACTTTGGCCTCCCAGAGTGCTAGGATTACAGGAGTGAGCCATTGTACCTGATCTCCCACTAATTACTGTTAAGGAAGAACTTAATTCTACCATTTTGCTATTTGTTTTCTATATGTTCCTTCTTCATCCATTGCTGCTTTCTTTTGTAATTAATTAAATTTTATAGCATACCATTTGGATTCCCTTCTCGTTTCTTTTATTTGCATGTGTATGTGTTTGTGTGTGTGTTTTTTTCATAGTGGTTACTCCGGGGATAACAATTAGCATCTTCACTTTATAACAATCAAGTTTGAATTAATATTTACTTAGTTTCAATACTATACAAAAACTCTTTTCCTTTACAATTCCATTACCCCCACCCTGTGCTTTGTTTCTATCTCAATGTCTGCACTTTTCTATAGACAATAACATTAATATTTGGTTTCAAAATTTACACCTGTAGTTCTTTCCAGATTTATTTTCTTCTTATTACATATTATTTTTAAAGCACTATGAAGACTTCAAGTAGACTCAGAAGTTTTGCAAAGATTGTGGGGATCAGTGAAACGGGGAGAGAATATAATACTGTATTATTCTCCTATGGAGAACTGAAGCTCCCCAAATCAGTATTGTTTACAGCAGGCATTCTGAGCAATGGCAAAACAACATATACATCAATATCTTTATATGTAGATAAAAATTTCTATAAAGGCCCTTAATTTAAGCAATTTTTGATGGAATCCCAATCAAACTATATAATTCAGTACAAGACAAATATCAGAATAAAGGGAGAAAGCATGGGATTTTTCTTTAATGCATGGTTTTAGGAATAGGCCAGTAACAAAACAGTGGATACCAACAAGATCTAGAGCAATAAGCAGACCTGTCATCCAGATTTTGGTCTCTAAATATCATTTCTCACTAAATGGAAATAATACTTCCTAGAGAAATAGCTGATTTCAGGGCAGGAAATATATAAAATGAATTTAGTACAACTTGCCATAGCAGTAAATGTAGGAAGTTTCAAGGCTACCATACTAGTTTTGTTTCGTAAAAACTCAGGAGACAACTTGAAGCAGCTATCACTGAACAAAGATGGAAAAATGTGAGCATCAACAAGAAATTAACTACAACAGATTTCATAATGATACATAAAACTACTACTTAATTATCTTTAGAAAATAGTTTTCAAAAACCCACTACCTCGTATTTTGAGCACTCATAAAGGGAAAGAATACACTATTTATCCTGTCTTTCCTGTACAATTTGTGCCTCACAGTAACCAAAAACAGTTAATGAGGTGAAATTTCTTTCATAGAAGTATTTTAGCTAATAAAGAAAACATGAAAGAGATTTGTAATTTCTAATGAACTGATGGATCTAGGAAAGAATCATCATTTGCTACTAACACCACAAACAGAAAATAGGACAGAGGAACACATTAAATTTCACAGGGATGCATTCATAAAAATCCAAACTGCTCTTCAATGATTCAATTTCTTAAAAAAGTATAATGCATGGGAAGAAAGGGTGGAGGGGAAGGGAGAGATGATAGGGGAACTTATCAATTCAAGGACTACAAGAGGACCCTATAACTATAAATTCATTAAACAAATAAGAGACAATAGGAGGATTTTAAACACTAACTCAATATTTGATGATATTCAGGAATTAATTTATTTTGGAGTGACTATGGCTATGTTTAAGAAACTATGCCTTTAACAGAAACATTGACATATTTATAGATGAAATGATGTCTGAAATCTGCTTTAACATAATTCTAGGAGGTGGAAACAATAAGATTAGCCACAAATTAATCATTGTTGAAGATGGAAGGAGACATGGTAGTTCATTTTACTATAATAGTCTCTTTAATATATAGTTAAAATTTTCTATATTCAAATCTCAAAATAAGAAGGCAGAAGTAAAGAGAGATAAGGGGGAAAGTGTCAATGGGTAGACAAAGCTCAGAAGGAAAGGAAGGAAACAGCTAGAGATTTCACCTGCTATAGTTCCCAGTTAAAAACACTATTGAGATTTAATATTTTTTTTTTTTTTGAGACAGAGTCTCACCCTGTTGCACAGGCTAGAGTGCCGTGGCATCAGCCTAGCTCAAGGCAACCTCAAACTCCTGGGCTCAAGCAATCCTCCTGCCTCAGCCTCCGGACTATAGGCATGCACTACCATGCCCGGCTAATTTATACACACACACACACACACACACACACACACACACATACATATATACATATATATATATATATTTTTTTTTTTTAGTTGTCCAGCTAATTTCTTTCTATTTTTTTTAGTAGATATGGGGTCTCACTCTTGCTCAGGCTGGTCTCGAACTCCTGAGCTCAAACGATCCACCCACTTCAGCCTCCCAGAGTGCTAGGATTATAGGCATGAGCCACCATGTCTGGAAAATATTCTTTTTTTTTATTAAAAAAAATTTCAGCCATCTTCTACTACCCCTTCTGTATTTAATATTCTTTAATATTGGTTTCTTATTCTTTTTTTTCTGTCCCTAAAGGATAAGACAACTATAGTATAATGGAATTATCTAGTATTAACTGGGTTAGCTAGTGTACAAAATTGTTAAAAAGGGATTAAATGAAGTAACAAATCACAGAAACTTTTAAACATAAAATAATGAACAAATAAAAGCTTAAAACAATAAGAACATAAGTTTCATTGGAGTAGGGATTTTGTTTTACATGATTTCTTACTAGAACAGTGCCTGATATCTAGGTGCTCAATAAATATTTGTGATATAAATTAATAAAACAATAAGTTGAATATTATATAGTATTTGGTGAAGAAGTCAAAAGCCAAGTGGCAATAATCTAATACATTTCTCTAAGAATAGAAGGAAAAAAAAGTAGCTGTAGATGTTACTCCCACACATTTCCTTTTTAGTAGGCATTTCTGGTTTTGACAGCTCTACTCCAATGTCCCACTCTATCAGGGTTTCCTAGCTCCATTTCAATTTTAAGCAAGAAGAGTAACAAAAGAAATTAATTTACTAGGTGCCATATTAGATTCTTTTTGGTTATATTACACCAATATATTACTCAACACAACAATCCTCTTAAGTCAATATTATCTCTATATTAAAAAGAAGGCAATAAACTTGGCCATACTAAGTCAAGCAATACTATATTTGATCTTAGGGGAATTGGATATGTTGTATATTTTCCATCTTACCATACTAATTTATAGATTTAATACTCTCAAAAACAATCCTCTGGAGAAATATGTAAGAATTTACTTTCTCTTTGCTTCACACATATTCCTGTTGTAAACAGATTAAATTCATGGAGACTAGATTGTATAACAGTTATCACTATCTCAAAATACAGTATAGGAGAGGATGGACAGCACTCAGACAAATCCTTCAAAATTTTAAAATATTTTCTAAACTATAAATTGGCAAACATATCAATCCACAGGCTGTTTCAAGAATTATTGCTTCCAATAGCTCTAGATATAAGGGTATACAAGATGGAGACTTAAAAAAAAACAATATGTAAAGAAATAAGGGCAGAGCTGCCTGAATATACCTATGTAAAGTAATCAAAATATTTAAACTGACAATACTTACGAGCTTAAGAAGCTTACAGATTTCAGAACAATTAAATTACCAAGAATCAACTCAGTTATTGGCCACCTAGCAGTGGTGATAAACCGTCATACTTCAAAGAAAAAACTGAGTAACCATGTAACCATATAGTGAGATGTCTCTGTTAGGGGCTTCTTCCAACACTCATCTCCAGAAAAATGAGATAAAACCAGATAAAGAATCTTTGGTATTTGGATCTAAATCAATCCTTGCTATAAAGGTTTACAGTTATAACTAGACAAAGATATAACTTTCATTTAATACACACGCTTAATCTATTGCATATAATTTGGTTCAAAAACGTTCCCATGGAAAAATTACTTTATTTTACCTGAGGATGCTTGTAATAGCACAACCAATCCTGTAGGTCGGTCTTCAGAAGAGGGGCCACTCTGTCCACAAATAACACAGTCATATATTGCCTCAGAAACTTGTGGTTCTGCTGTGGTGATTTCCATAGGAATATCGTTCTCAGGAGAATCTGAGGGGGAAAAGTTACATCTCTTAATTCCCACAGAGAAAAATCTCTCTTCAATAAAAATGTAGGGAAAAAGCAACAAGTTCAAATAATTTTCAGCTTCAATATTAATAAAGTATACAGTAATAAAACTATAGAAAAAATTATCTAACTCAGTAAAATGTTTACTCAAAGTTAGATAAAACATGCAACAACTTTACATAATGAAAGATATTAATTAATATATGGTTAAATACACTTATAATACTATGTTGTTCATATATAAAATTGATACCAAAAATACAGAAGCAAAGACATTTGTATCAAAAAAGAACATTTTTAAAGTAACATTTTGAGAAAAGAAGGGGAGGTTGTTTGTTTTAATTTTCTTTGAGGCACCTGAGAGGAGACATTTACAATAGCATGATAGCTTTGGGGGGGAAATGGTAGTATTTATTAGAAGATAAAAGAGGAAAAAACTATGTCTTCCTTATTTCCAATTCTAGTGACTATATTTCAGAAATAGTAGTTAACAATGTTTATTTATGCAAGGAAATCACGTAGAAATGATCATATTATACATTATTAAAGCAGAACTATTATAGAAAATAACAGTAATCCTCTGGTGATGTAATGTCATAAACAGCAAGAAATAAAACATTGAATCAATAATGATTTGCAGATAAAGACCCTTAAATTCATGAAGATCAGTGCTGCTGCTCAGGGTGGCAGAGAAATGAGTATAGGGGACTGAGCAGACCAGGGAAGCAGAGGTGCTTTATGAGATCTTTAAAAGCATAGCTAAGTAAATAGTAAATATGTAAAAATATATGTCAGATATAGAAAAAGAAAGGTGTCAAGTTAAGATATTTTTAAAAAAGAATTCATGAAGATAAACATACGTCTGATGTTTATTAAGAGTGACTAAGAGGAAAATGGGCAGGAACCTAAAACGGAACTTTGAATGTCTAGTATTAATGGAAATAAAAATAAGCCAACAAAGAAATTAACAAAAAAACCAACCAACTATACATGAATAAAATCAGAACCAGAAAGCACAATGTCTATGAAAATAAGAATAGTAGGTCAAAATGGAAAGAAAGCACCAGAGGCCATTAAGGGTTGACATGGCAAAGATTACTTTAAATTTTAGAGAAGAAACTCAGTACAGAAAAGACAAGATATGTGTGTTTGCTCTAAAGTTCAAAGGAAAACAGAGAAATAAAGTATAATGAAATAACTCAGTCTCATGTTAAGTGCCAAAGAAATAGAATTTCATTAACCCTATCTTCACACACAAAGATAGTTTTCTTTTTTTTGTAAGTCCTGGTAGGATCAATTTGAAAACCTCAAGGAAACCCAGATGTCAAAATGCATTATGCATGTACGTACTAAGTACTAAGAAGTACTAAATACTTCTAAGAAGGATGGAATACTAAGAAGGATGGAAAGTACTAAGAAGGATGAAAAAGATTTTCATAGATACAAATGATAAAATTTCAGATCTCTACAGATTAGACAATCATAGCATTGTCACAGGAGAGGGAAAAAATGTTCACCTACTAAGAATCAGATTACCATCAGACTTCTCAATAAATGAATGGCAAAAGACAACACAGCAATGCCTTCAATTGTGACAGAAAATGTTTAACAATCTGGAATTCTATATCCATTTAAATGAACAATCAAGCATGAGAGTAGATAGACTAAATGTCCCTTCCAGATTTATAAAGGATCATGCAGTTCAGCCTTCAAACAAGCATTATTAAGAATATACTCGAGATTGCATTCCAGTAAAACAAGACAAAAAAAAAAGATAACCTAAGATGCAGGAAACCCTACACCAACAGACATACATCAACCCTACATACAACGGGAAAATCCTAAGGTAATAGCTGTGCAGCATGCCTAAAGAGCAAATGAACCAAACTGGAAAAGAATTCCATTCAATAGACAGTATGATGGAGTGGGTAGAATAACAGAGATGACATATAAAGGCTCATTAGTTCTCATCACAATAAAATTTTTAAAATAAAATAAAAAAAGACTGAAACTTTAGGGAAAACAAAAGGCAATATAACAGACATAGCCAAAAAAGAAACAAATAAAAGTAGTATGACTTTTAGCAATCAAGAGACTATAAAAAACAAGGTCATGTACTAAAAACAGTCTCCTTAAAGGGGTCCAGGAGTCAGGCCACAGGACTCAAAAAAAGTGAATGGATCCTAGCACATTACTTAGCCCTGTGCCCAAAAATATTCAAAAAGTCATACAATACAAATATTCTTCATTGTTTTTAAGAGTCAACCTTTGGATAAAAGACATTAACATTATTACAACTAACAAATAAAATGCCAGCACCTTGATTATCTATCTATCTATCTATCTATCTATCTATCTATCTATCTATCTATTTTTTAAGACGGTCTCACTCTTGCTCAGGCTGGTCTTGAACTCCTGAGCTCAAACAATCCTCCCGCCTCAGCCTCCCAGAGTGCTAGGATAACAGACGTGAGCCACCACGCCTGGCCTCAACTGCATTTTGACGTAGCCTATCACATGAGGTTAGGTGGGGAATTTTCCACTTGAGGCATCATATCAGTACTCACAAAGTTTCAGGTTTTGAAGCATTTAAGATTTCAGATTTTCAGATTAGAGATGCTCAATCTATATTCTTTCCATCAAAATTACATCTTGAACACAAATTACACTGTTGATGGTTTACAACACATTAGGGTAAATTTGGACCAATCTCTGCACTTCTTCTGGACACTGATTATATGTCTTTCTGTACACAAAATGCATGAGAATGTACATGCACATTTGAATGCACATAATGCACATATTTGTATGTACATTAACTAAATGTATGACTTTATTTTCTTTCAGCAATTTTGTCTAAAAAAAAAATAAAAGGAAAAAAATTGCTGGAATGAAAGAAATAGGGAAGGAAATATCCTGGTTAACTGAAGACTGAGATTGAGATTTATTTCTCCAATGTGTATAAAAGGTTACTCATAGCAATCTACGATGATACAGGAACATTCCCTTTTACTGCATAAATCCTAATCCTAATCCTAACAGAAGTGAGAAATATACCTGATTTTAAGAAATATTGAAGAGGGTGGCAGAAAGAGGTGGCACTAAAAACATTTGAAAACAAGTAAGGATCTTGGGATCATTTCACAGGAAAAGATCAAAATAAGTAAAGGCATATTGACGAACCTCACAAATATAAGAAAGAGTTTAATAGAGAGAACAGAGGGAACATACTGTATTGCTACCATCAGGAAGAACTTTCTAACAATTGTAGCTATTCGACAACAAAATGGACTATCTATAATGAAGGTCTGATTTTCCATCACTCTATTGTTTAAATGAAGACTAAAGACTAGAAATCATCTGTCTGTAATGTTTAAAACTGGTAGATTATTGGACAAGATCATCCCTAATTCTAAACTAATAAATTTTGACTTACCAACGTCCATTGCAGTTTCCATGAAGCTTTTCTGCCGTGAAGCAAACTCTGCAAGCAATTTCTGCTGTCTCTCTCTAGCCTTTTGTCGCCTAGATTGAACAGAAATAAAGTTATTAGTACCAGATGTGCTTAAGACTTATCTATTAATACTATCTTCAGGAATATATAATGTATGAAAAGCCCCTGGCACACAGTTGAGAACAATCTGTTTTCTGTATTATACATTAAATTTCATGTAAGATTTGATTGTCCTTTGAAGAATTCTACTGCTTTAAAAAGGTTTCAAATTCAGGCCAGGCGTGGGTAGCTCACACCTGTAATCCCAGCACTCTGTGAGGCCAAGGTGGGAAGATCAGTTGAGCTCAGGAGTTTGAAACCAGCCTGAGCAAGAGCAAGACCCCATCTCTACAAAAAATACAAAAATTAGCCAGGCATGGTGACACATGCCTGTAGTCCCAGATACTCAGGAGGCTGAGGCAGGAGGATTGCTTGAACCCAGGAGTTAGAGGTTGCAGTGAGCTATGATGATACCGCCCCCCAAAGCCAGGGCAACAAAGCAACACTCTGTCTCCAAATAAAAGAAAATATACAGGTTTCAAATTCATGGATTCAATAGATAAATATAAAAGCTAAGATTTACCTTAAATGTGAAATAATAATTGAGGTAGATAGAAAATCTGGATTTCCAACAACACAATTTCCTAAGTATATATTTCAGATGGTAGCTAGAGCAAGAGATTTTTTTTTAGCAAGGGAATTACAATTTATCCCCCATTTAATAGTAAATTGGTTGCTAGAAAAAACTATGATGTTTAGATATAAATAAAACCTAAAAGATAAGAACACTTAGATTTACTGTTACCCTAAAAATAGGTCTCTCCTATTAGAGAATGAGCAGAAGGCAATAAGTTTCCCAGTTTCTACTAGGAGATAGTTCAAGTTTGGTTTATTTTGTATGAAGTGAAGGAATCTGAAGAGACTCAAACACAACAAAAGAATAAAACTATATTCCCAATAATATAAATTATTAATAATATTTATAATAATAAATATTCCTTTGGATTAATTCACTACTTTCTATTTATTATTTATCCCTATCTACTTCCAAAGAATATTTTAATTTGAGACTGGTTGCAAAAAAACAAACAAAACCACCACTACAACAGTACCATACATAAGAATAAGAAAATAAAAGTAAACTAATAAAAAAAGATGATAGGCTTCCCCAGATTATGCAATGCTAACAATACTAGCGAGCATAAAATTTTACTCTCACTAAGGGAAGGTTAAAATAGTAATTTAAACAAGAGAGGAGAGAGAGGATGAAGAAAAAGTAAAAGTTTAAGAGGTAAATTATATATTAGCTCATTGAGACAAATTTTTTACTTGAACAAAACTCATAGAGCAAGTGATCACAGCCCATGAACAAAGGATATGAAAACATAATGGACAGAATACACTCTAGCAGTTGCTTTTAATGACTATTATTATATCTATACATTATAAAAGTCATAACATTATGTTAAACTAAGAATCTACACAATCATTTCTATAGGAAACCTAAAAGTATTTATCTATTAATCTGAAATGATTCAAGGATAGAGCACATGGAATTTAGAAGAATGGAATGCTAACAGTAATTTTTAAACTATTTATATACCTGCTCCCATCAAATTGTGGGGATAAGAGGAACAACTATAAAGTCAAGTTTTGTGGTCCACCTTACAATGAGAAATTACATATTTTAGCCAATAATGTTCAAAAGACTTCTAATGTTCATTTTTCAACACATTTAAGATAATTTAGGGTCCACATAAGAAAACTTGCTTCATTCTATAACAAAAATTCTTTTATATTGTTTTTGAGTCAAAATATTATTATCCAGGTTGATGACTCGCTTTATTCATCAAACATAACTCTCAATGACATTGGCCATTTCAAAAAATTAAATCTACTCCTCTCCTCTCTTCCCTTCCTGAACATGAAGGATGGCAACACCTAGCACAAGGTGTCAGTATCCAACAGCCTGGCACAGGAGGGCATTTGTGTGGTAAAAGATTATAAGGAATTTATTACATATAAGAGAACTGATCAAAAATTATATATATATATATATATATATATATATATATAGGATTATGGGTGCCACTGTGGGAGTGGAGAGTTACAAACATGGAAAGACAGAAAATAAGAACGGCTCCTATGGTGTCAGATTGGAATGGAAAGTATCAGGATGAACTCTCATAGTTTTCAGTACATATAGACATAAAAATAAACATAAATTTCTCCCTCCCTCCCTTCTCCACATCATCCAACACAAACACAGACAAGCAAAGATACACACACACACAATTTTCCCTAGCTCTGCCCACTAAGGTGGCCTGAAAATGGCTATGCTTCAGTAGACTAAGCACATGGATTATGCTTTCCAAATACGATTCTCTACTAAAAGCAACTAAGATTCCTTGGAGAAATGGCTGACTCCAAGTACAAGATGACCTGGGAACATCTTATGGTCCCAGAGAATAAAAATATTTTCAAAAAAGGATGAGGATAGATGAAAAGAACACAGAAACCAGCTTGAAGGGATGCCTAGTGGCCAAGTCTGGAAAAATATGAGCATCAAAATGAACAATAACCATATCAGATAAAATAGGAACCCAGGAGTCCATGTTGATAAAAATAAATGAATCTATTTAAAGTTAATAGGTTTGGAATATTACAATATCTCAAAGTGTTTTTCCACAAATTATGTATTAATTATGAAGGGGGAAAAAGGTAACTTGACAGTGAAGAAGTTTGCCAGATACCCTCCTAATCAAGTGACCACAGTTAACCCCCAGTGATGAAACAAATTGAAATCTTATGGGACGCACAGAAAAGAAAACAGCAACACTTCATTGATATTCCTGCCAAAGATGCATGACCTGAATCTAAACATAAAGAGACAGCAGAGAACCCAAATTGAAGGACATCCTGCAATGTTACTACTTACTGTCCTCATAATCTTCAAAAGTGCCAAGATTATGAAAACAGGGGAAAGATTGAGGAAACTATTCCATACTGAAGGAGAACAAAGAGAGCTCCACCTATCAGATCAGTGGCAGCATTAGATTCTCATTGGAACATGAACCCTACCATAGACCGCGCATGTAAGGGATCTAGGTTGCACACTCCTTTTGAGAATCTAATGCCTGATGATCTGAGATGGAGCTGAGGTGGTGATGCTAGCGCTGGGGAGAAGCTACAAATATAGATTATCATTAGCAGAGAGATTTGACTGCACAATAAACGTAATGCCCTTGAATCATCCTGAAATATCCCCCGACCATGGGTCCATAGAAAAATTGTCTTCCATGAAACCAGTCCCTGATGCCAAAAAGGTGGGGGACTGCTGGAATACATATTTGGTCTCCTGTAACATTACTTTGTAAATTTATAAGTTTTGGTATGCTTCTTTAATTAATGTCACTCTCCAGCTCATCTTTAAATATGTACATTTGCATCTAGAATAAATATGTTCATAAGAGTATGACAAATATCTAAACATCTAATGTTTGTCAGATTTTTTTAAAATGACAAATCTACATATCAAACATAAGAAACCTCAAATGTAACTGCTTGACACTAGTATTAAGATGTATTTCTACAGCAACTGTCTATGACAACCAGAAATGGAATGTCGTGAATTTTTTCTTAATCTAGATTATTCCTTTTCTAAAATTGGGTAGAAATGTAAATAAAGACCATTAACAAAAGACATAAACAAGTTCTGGCAGATTCAGTACAACTCAGAAATTTTCCATTACTGCCCCAGAGGTGAAGACACTGAAGTCGCATATTTTATTACAACCATCTAAGGTTTCTTATTTGTATCTTGTTTTCTAGGAAGATAATCTATTATGAAAGTGATACCAAGTTTGTCTATAGGTGAGGTACTTGAAAATGGATCCTCATTAAGTGTTTATGAACTGTTCTGTCTTTATTATGAAATTTAATCCAAAATCCTACACAGAGAAAAGACAAACATGAGAAGCACAGTGAGATTCAAATAGATTGATCTTAATCCTTAGCTGTCTGCTACAAAATTAGTTTCAAGTCTTTGTCAGTACTATCACTGCCAAAAGAAAACAAAATCATCACAAAGAAGTTTTAAAATTTTTAAAATATTATTTATTACAAGAGCATTGGATTTTCCCCCCCACCCCCATAAAAACAGCATCGGAGGCCCGGCATGGTGGCTCACACCTGTAATCTAGCACTCTGGGAAGCCAAGGCAGGAGGACTTCTTGAGCTCAGGAGTTTGAGACCAGCCTGAGCAAGAGGGAAATCCCATCTCTACTGAAAATAGAAAAAATGAGCCATGAGTGGTTGCACATGCTTATAGTCCCAGCTACTCGGGAGGCTAAGGCAGGAGGATTGCTTGAGCCCAGGAGTTTGAGGTTGCTGTGAGCTAGGCTGATGCCAC
>CAUYRT010078192.1:0-26871 GCA_963574885.1 Lepilemur ruficaudatus
ATATCAAAATCCCCCCACGGTCACATGTTGGCATTACTTGTAATACTTCTAAGTCCAGTGGGTTTTCACAAAATTTTTTTTTTTTTTTTTTTTTTGCTTTTCTCGTTTGTTTGTTTTTAAACTCCACACTGATTCCTTAACTCTTGGGTTTGTTTCTCCTTTCTTCTGAATCTGACATTTTAGCTAATTTTTCGTTCTAGTTCCACTTTGCCAAATTATGACAAGCACACTTTCATGGAGTCTGGTTACTAAAAAATCTGTTAGCAACTATTTTGTTACAATTCATACAGATTAGGGAAATGCACTTTTTTTTTCACAGTGGCCCATTTCAAAATGTCCCCGGTGTAAGCTGTACTATTGAAATCACTTAAAGAGACGAGGCCTGTTAAAATACAGAACAGTTTTTTAATGGATTAACCTCTCCTTACACAATGTTAACAAAATTTTTTTTTTTTTTTTTTAGAGACAGAGTCTCACTCTGTTGCCCGGGCTACAGTGCCGTGGCGTCAGCCTAGCTCACAGCAACCTCAAACTCCTGGGCTCAAGTAATCCTCAATCCTCCTGCCTCAGCCTCCCGAGTAGCTGGGACTACAGGCATGCGCCACCATGCCCGGCTAATTTTTCCATATATGTTTTTAGTTGTCCAATTAATTTCTTTCTATTTTTGGTAGAGACGGGGTCTCGCTCTTACTCAGGCTGGTTTCGAACTCCTGACCTTGAGCGATCCGCCCAACTCGGCCTCCCGGAGTGCTGCGATTACAGGCGTGAGCCACCACGCCCGGACTTGTTAACAAAATTTTTTAAAGGCTTTTGCTTCCTCCTAAATAAAATGATTTTTAAATAGAAATCATTGTTTAAATATATGGATTTGAGCATGAAACAGTCATTCCCAATTAGCAGCTGCTCATTCCTTTCATTCAAAAATCTTGTGAAAATCCACCCATTTCTCTGCACTGTGCTTTCCGTCCAGCTCATCAACAGCTTATAACTACTTTCTTCTTCCACTTACCTTTTTGACTTCACCCCTTTATTATCTTGCATTCCAAAGTTTCATTTATTCTCCTGTTACTGTAAAATTCTAGGTGAAGATTAGTGGGTGCCTGTGCCTTCAGATTTTTACTATTAAGGAATATTAATATTAACCTGGCATTTTAGAGTCATCAACAACAATTCCATCAAGTTCTAATAACATGATTATCGCCTTCTGTTAAGTGTGTGTCCCAGGCCAGTGTCTCCGGCTGGGTGCTCTATGTTCAAGTTTTCCTTTAGTCCTTGTGTGGTGGGGATCATTGATGGCCATTTTACAGAGGCACAGACAAAATGAAGTGAATTATTTTGCCCAAGAGTCCTTTGGTTCTAAAGCCTGGGCTAAGTCTTTGGATGACATAGCTGAAAATTCTAAAACCAGAACTACACGTATCAGCTTGAACTCCCTTCACAACTGTAATTCTTTGTAGCTCTAAACCTAAAACTAGTGTCTCGATGTTGACAACTGGCCTTATCCATTTTTGTCCTTGGGCAAGGGGCAAAAAGGGAGCTCTGCCCTCTCTCAGACTGTGCACAATGCAGTTCCAATTTATCTATCTCGTAGCTAGGACTGTTAGCTAACTCCATAGTAAGGAAATTTGTGAGCCTCCCCTAAAAGGGAATCTCCTGATTCTCCCTTATGTAACACCACCACATACAAAGGTCATTATTATGCAATGTAGGGGGGGGAGGGTCACATTTGATAAATGTCATGCAAATTCTGTTCTCTGAGAATCTAGAACTGTTGCTACCTTTTCTAATCTCCAGCAGCGCCTCTAGCTGCTCCAGAGATGAGGCTGCCTGCCCATGCTACAGACGCCATCTCCAGTTTCCCCGAGTCCATCAACGAGAGGCGGAGGCTGAACTCCCGAGCTCTGTCTTGCCAGACACTTTCCAGGAATGTCCGTCTTCCAGATCGTGAGCGACATCTAACGTGACCCTGGGCTGCAAACTTCTGCCCCAGAGCAAAGTAGAAAACCAATTTATGTAAAATTAAAAGCTATTTGCTTGATCCATCGCTTGCTTCCACCCATCCATCGCTACTTTCACATTCGGCTGGAATTACCGGCTACCTCTTCATCTGGCACTGGGGCATAGAATCCATCTATGCACAGCCATGGAGAATAAACATTACAGAGAAATAATGGCTCTGGAAGCACCGGGCACCCTCCTCAAACACAAGCTACATGTGTGTTCACAGATGGAAACTAACGGCTGTTTACCCTGAAGGCCCCATAAGAAAGATGCAGTCACCTTTACAGTAAAATGCAACTCACTATACTCCACACGCAACAAACTGAGCTAAAGAGAGGGCTGGGGACTGAATTCCAACAAAGAGCTCTTCCGGTACCCTCGGATTTCTTCGGGACAGTTGAGGCCCTTCCAGAACTGTGAAGGCCCCAAACAGCTGAACCGCTGATCACAAGACCACGGCGGGTGGAGAGTTGCAGGCAGCTCAGTTCTTTGCTGGGTGGATCGGAGAATAAAACTCATGTGACGTCGTATTTTGTCTGGACAGGCACTTAGCAAAGTCAGAAATCCAACGTTGATTAATCGAAGAAAAGAAACAATACAGGTTTTGTCTGGAAAAGGGTTACGCAACACAAATGTAAACAGGATTGAGCCACACCGGGAGTATTCTGGTCACTTCCTGGATGCAGCCAATAAGGGCTCGCATTCCCTGTCGATGGGTCACAAAATGACAACAAAAGTCATCCCAAGTTTCCTGTTGAGAGATGCCAACAGATTTTGAAAAAGCTTTAATAGTGTCTTTCTGAGACCTCTGTGGTTTAGCACTTTGTCAAAACAGGATACTATTTAAATTAAAAATTTACTGATTCAAGTTCAGAAAAACCCTGCTTTGCTGTTTTTATAACCAAATTCGTGGGTGGGGAAACTTTGACCTTTATTTTTCTTTTTTTATGGCGCCTTATATGAGTCTGAGAAGGTGCTATATTTAGCAGTCTCGATTTGAGAACTAAGGCATCTAAGCAAGATGACTATCACTTTCTATGAATTACTGTAACGTGAAATCATGAGCTTGTTATATTATGCAAAAGCGACTGATGTGAAACAAAAATACCTGTTTGCGTACACAAGTTTTATAAAATCTTTGTGGGAAGGAAAAGGGGAAATACACACGAGGCTGGCCATGGCATAATAGGCCTCCCTTGTGAATCTGGTTTCACACAAAAGTAGTTTTTGTAGAGGACGGTAAGACTCTGGTCAAGAAGACAAAGCTACTAGTTAACAATAAGCAGTCCAGGGGTGAGAACCAAAGTGCTGGGGAAGAGATGGGACCTCCGTGACCTGTGGAGGAGCTACCAGGATCCTTTCCGCCTGTGAGCTTTTGCATTTGCTGTTCCTCCCCAGACAGTTACTTGCAACACTCGATCCCTCACCGAATCAAGCTCCCCAGTCAAAGGTCATGGGAATATCACCACCATCGTCCAGACCTCAACCCTCCCCGTCTTCCTACAGCTTCCATCACCACACAGCATGCGGTGCTGTTTTTTGCCAGTTTGATGTCCCATGAGAATGTCACTTCCATGAGGTCAGGGACCCTGTGTGCTTTCTCCGCTGCTCACCCTAGGTACACACGGCAGTGTCTAGGCCAACGCCACCACCGAATACCGTGTCACACGCTGAACAGGGAATCTCATTAACAGTCTACTCAAGTGTCGAAAGGGTAACTACACTTAACTGGGCAAAGGCACTAACAAAATCATTCCGATGAGAGCAAGAATCCTAAGACACTAGACAGGCAGTTAGATATAAATATCAACTACTTGTTTTGCCTTAAAAAAAATCGCTTTGAGATAATCTTCTAAGGTCTCACAGCCTTGAGAATCTGCAAACCTCCCTGTGTTCAGGGAGGAAACACCTGAGGGAATTTGGAGAATTTGAGAAAGAAATCTAATTCACAGAACAATCTTGGTGCAATTCCATCTCTTCTTTTGTCCGATCTTTTAAGTGAGGTGGGTACCACTTTGTGGCCAATGGCCTTGAACCAAAAGTACATCAGTGCTCAGGGCTCGGGCCACCTGTTGGCCTTTTTTTTTTTTTCTCCGACATAGCTGAGATATGTGACACATCCCAAGCGATCACACTGGTTCACTCCCGCCCAGCGGATTCTATATAGGGCTAATGAAGAGGTTGGTGTCGGTTGTATCCAGCCTCCGAGACAGCCCTCAAAGATTCTCACCGTCTGGTATTCATGCTTTGTGTGGTCCCCTCCAACGCTGTGTCAGGGCTGGTCTACGTGACCAATAAATATGGCAGAAGTAATGGTATGTGATCTCCAAAGCTAGGTCACCAAAGACTTGGACCGCTCTCGGGGGCGGGGGGAGCCAGCTGCCATGTTATGAGGGCACTCAAGCCACACTACGGCGAGGTCCACATCACGTGGACCGGAAACCACCTGCCCACAGCCATGCAAGGGAGCCATCTTGGATGCACATCCCCTGGCCCTACTCACACCCCAGCCTCACATGTTGACTGCAATCTCACGAGAGACTATGAGCCTGAACCACCCAGCTAGGCCATTCCCCTCTCTGTCTGATTCACAGAAAGTATATAAAAGAATAAATGTTAAAATTATTGTCTTAACACACTAAGTTTTGGGGTAACTAATGGAGAATTCAAATCTGACAGTTAAGGGCAAATAAATGCGTGTCTCACCTGGCCTAGCATACACTGGCTTCCTGCACAAACACCTGCCTCCTGCTCCCCCCTTGCCATGTGGGGCCCATTGCTCCACCCAGTCCCGGTTAAGAGAGCTGAGTTCCAATTTTCATGCAGGCAGCCAGTTAAAAAAGGCATCAATCTACGCTCAGGGTACAAAGATACAAAGAATCATGAATTCCAGAATGCCTGGGCTCTAGGTGGCTTGTTGCAGAGGACTGCCGCCTTTAAGACTGCGAGGTAGACCTGTTCCTGAAGACTTGGACCACTCAAAGGAGGACAGATAGCAGACAGGCAGGTGACTGCAATGAGCTGAGCTGGATGACATCCATGGCAAGCAGGGGGAAGGTGGCGAGGTGCTGGTGGTAGGGGAGGCAGCATTTCTCAGCTCCAGATAACTGGTGCCATGTATATTGCTTGAACGCTGGATTCTTTTTAAAGAAAAGCTTAGAATATGAAATTTTAATAAGAAATCTCCATTTTTTAAAATTTTTTGGAGACAGGGTCTCATTCTTTTGCCCAAGCTAGAGTGCAGTGATACAATCATAGCTCACTGCAACCTCAAACTCTTGGGCTCAAGGTAACCGCATGCCTCAGTCTCCAAAATAGCTAGACTACAGGTGTGTGCCATGGTACCCAGCTAATTTGTAAAATGTGTGGTAGAGACCGGGTCGCCCGCGGTTGCCCAGACTGGTCGTGACCTCCTGGCCTCACGTGATCCTCCTGCCGCAGCGTGCCCCAGGGCTGGGGTTACAGGCGTGCACCACTGCACCTGGCCAAGATTTTTTTAAATCTTTGCAATGAACTCCAAAAAATGTTAAACTCTGTATGTGCAAACAAAACAGTGTCTAGCCTGTGGACCATCAGTTTGCCATCTCTAATGGGGAATCAATTCCCTGTTCCCATCATAAAACAAACCTCAAAATTCCTATGTTCAAGGAATTTCATTTCCCAAGCTTCTTCCACATTTTCTTGGACATTTCCATATTTTTTTTTTTTTAACAGAACAGTATTGTCCTGTTTGTAGCCAAAGTTGTCACAATGGCTGTAAGAAAACATTTGCCTCTTTTTTCATAAATGCAGTAAATAATGTGGTAATACAGAAGTGAAAGAACAAGTCTCTTGCAGGTGCGAAGAGAACCACCCTTGGGGGGAAAAAATAACAGGGCAATGAAGAGTAACAAATTACTCAGTCCCCAAGAGAAGCAAGTCAACTCTACCCAGGGCTCATGAAAAAACAACTTTATAATCCATGCTCCCCTTCCCAACATATCAAGAACCAAGAAAAGTAGAATTTGCAAGGAAAATTAGATCACTCCCTGGTCTTTGCACATATATAACCATAAAGTCAAACAAACAAACAAACAACTGTACAGTGTCCTCCTTATAGTGGAGAGAAGAACTAGGAGCAAGTCACTCTGGGGGCATGATCATCACACTCCTGTCTTTTCTTCTCCATCACAGGAGCCATAAGGCCCTCTACAGAAGACCTCTGCATCTGAACAAACCACTTAGCACACTTTTGATGGTAAAGTTTTCAATTCGTCTGGCATAGATCAGATATCCAGAGACAATAATACAGTTGAACATATTGAATTTCAAATATGAAATTTCAATATTGCATAGAAGTCCAATTCTTTGTGTTCAGGCCAGGCTAGGACCTCCCAAGTGATAACCTATAACCAACATCATAATAATCTGGTGATGGCCCGGTGCAGTGGCTCACACCTGTCATCCTAACACTTTGGGAGGCTGAGGCAGGAGGATCACTTGAGGACAGCAGTTCAAGACCAGCCTGGGCGACAGTGAGACCCCTTTCTCTACAAAAAATTTAAAGAATTAGCTGGGCATGCTGGCATGTGCCTATAGTCCCAGCTACTCGGAGGCTGAGGCAGGAAGATACCTTGAGCCCAGGAGCTTGAGGCTGCAGTGAGCTGTGATCATACCACTGCACTCCAGCCCAGAAGATACAGCGAGAGAAAAAAGAAAAAGAATGAAAAGAATAATAATACGGTGATTAGAACAATAGCTACAAGAGTAGGTAACATTTTGAGCCCTATGTGCCAGATTCTGTGTGTGTGTGTGTGTGCACATATTCTTAAATTAATCCTCTGAATTAATCTTATGAGTAGACATCTCCACTCTGCAGAAGCGCAGAAGTGAGCTTAACTCGGACAGGCTCACAGAGCTGGCAGACAATAGTCTTAGAACTCTGGTGTATCTGATTCTAAAAACTTACAACTGAGCTTTATTGTCTCATCAACACTCAAGATCAAGAGCAATCCCAGGCTTCTTCCTAAGCAATCAACATACTGAACCAGAAACTTAATGCTGCAGTTATTATTGTTGTTACTAATCTAAATGAAAACATAATTCTCAATGAAAGCATTACTAATAAAACAAAGACCAATAAACCTCGCACCGGGGAGGCAGGTGTGAGACGCACAGCTACGAACATCTGGAAGCAACTGAGTCCAAGGATTTGGCTTTTACGAAAGCCAACAGGAAAGCCAGGCTGTGCCAGTCTCTGCCCTGACAGAGGAGGCAGGTACGGGGACACTCATGGGACCCTGAGAGCAGTGTCGATGGAAACTGAGGTCACATTCCTCCCCCTCACACTGAGGGAAGGGGGAGGCTGGTCTGTGGCACCTCAGATGGAAGGAAACTTTCAGAGGAAATGATTTAAGCTTTTTTGGTAAGAAGGGTATTTTTCAAATTCTCTTTTAAGTTCTTATTTCCATCTCAAGTGGGCATAAATAAAAATAATTGCCAGTTTTCAAAGGGTCTTGTGGTTCACTGTGAGGGAGGAGGTTTGGCTTCCTTTCCTTCAAACTTCCAGGTCTTCAGAGTTTTTCTTATTTGGAGGGGAAATTTAAGCCCCCAGAGAGAAAATGGCAGTAGATGTTCCCAGAGATTACCGAAGTATTGTCTTACCTTGGTAGCTATGCAGTAAAAGGAGACAGAAAGATATAATATGTAGCAAAGAGTTAGACACACTTTGGAGATTTATGAAGGAGCCACATTTAAAAAGAACTATTTTGATCTTTCAGCAGGAGATACTGACAAAATGTTTTAAAAGGCAAACAAACATTGTGAAATCATACTGTCCAACAGCACTTTCCATGATGATGGAAATGTTCTATGTCTGCATTGTCCAAAACAGTGACCATTGTCCACATACGGCTATTTGAACTTAAATTAATTTATAGTAAATAAAATTTGAAAATCCAGCTCTTCAGTTGTATTAGCCACATTTCAAGCACTCTGTTCCTGTATAGTCCCCGTTTCCCAAGTTTACATCTGTTAGTACATTTATTACATCCTATTATATTCCTCTGCTCAGTGTCAACTCTGACATAAGGACCAAGAAATATTCGCTTCTGCACTCCAGTCCTAAGCAGGTCTGGTACACAACAGGCAGTTAATAAATGTTAACATGAGTTGGGGTGAGTGAACAGATGGATGAAGGAATGAATCACTGATCCTCTGGTCTGCTCTCACGTTTACTTCCTAGGGGCCTTGCTCTCCGATAGAACTGCTGTACCATTTACACCAACCTTTCATACCAAATGAACCCTGTGATGGTAATCACATTAACAAAGATCAAAATGAGACTTATGCCTTGCTGATGATGATGGTATCAATAAAAATCAATAATCCCCTCATGAGATTACGGTACTCTTGACTCCCGATAACACTGTTCTCTATCGGTCCCCCCACGCCCTGTTTTGCTTTTTCCCAACACTTTGGTTCAAAACACAAAACAAAACCAACCAACCTGCTTTCCTGTTTTTCATCTGTCTTTCTCTACAAATTCAGTACGTTTCTAGCTACTGAGGCTCCTCCTCCCAAAGATGTCCTAAAGACCAAACCCAAACTTCTAAGCCAGGGGTCAGGAAACTTTTTCCGTAAGAGGCCAGAGAATAAATATCTCAGGGTGTGCCCGATATGTAGTCTCCACCGCATTCACTCAACTCTGCCAAAAGCAGCCACGGACACAGCAAAACAAAGAGCGTGGCTGCATTTCAACAACACTGCAGTTGTAGACACTGAAATCTGAATTTTATAAATTTTCATGTTTTACGAAATATTATTCTTCTTTGGATTTTTCCCCCCAACCATTAAAAAAAGGTAACCATTTTCTTGCCTCGTCAGCAGTACAAAAACAGGCTTCGGGATTTGGCCCGTGGCTCTGTGTTTGCCAAGAGCTATTCGAAGGCCTGCTCCCTGATCACGTGCTTCCTGTGACAGTTGTGGGTCACACAGTCCCGGAGACCTCCGAATACTAATGGGAACTGACCCCTTGCTGTATGCAGTGAAATGTTCAATAGCTCTACAGCCCAGCAGGTCCGGGGGCCAACCAGAAGCCACAACAGGAAGTGCCGGCTTCAAAGCAGAGGGGTTGGGGGGGTGTGAACGGTGGAGGTGACAGAGGTCCTTTATGCACCCACCCACCCTTGGTGGCAGCTCCAGCTGCCGTCACCATCAGCTGAGCAGACAGATGAAGCCTCAGCTGGTCTCAAGATCCTTTCATAAACCAGTTTTGTCCAGACTTCTATTAGTCAAAATCCTGATCTACATAAGAGTTTCTGTAAGCCCGTTAATTATGCCTTTGATCTGCAGTTACATTATCTTCAATTAAGCATTAATATATTGTGCATGAACTGACACTGTGTCATGCAAAATGGCGAGGCTCCTGGAATACATTTCCAAAGCCAGTATTCTAAATAGAGCTGTTAGGCAGTGAAATATTTATTTTCAAATTCATCTGTGTACATTTTCAAAATTACTGCTCTCTAAATTTTCTTTGAAATGTCTGACCTGCTGCTCATAAGTCAAAAAAAATATAATCTCTCTTTTGTAGAATTCCAATTGGTAAATTGTGTTAAAAAAAAAAATTAGATTGGCCACTTGCCATTAGATGGTGGGTATTCGAGCCCCGCACAGCTGGTGTTATGGTAAAGAAAAATTGCCCTAAAACCCACGCAGACCTCCTGGACCATGCTGCTGTAATATGGCTTTGCCTTCATCAATTAATAGTCCGAAAATTCCAGAACAGTTGTAGAACGAAGAAGCTTCTATTAAAAAAAAAAAAAAAAAGAGTCAAATCATATGCTATTATGATAACACAGATAAAAACGTAAGAGGCCCAGTTGGTCTTTCTGGTTCCACAATGGTAGTTTCTTCTTTCTGTATTTTGCAAAAGAAGCAGAGCAGGTATGTGTTTATAAAACACTGGCAGAAGAAAGGTCCTACATAAACACAGAGTCTGTGTCTCAAATGGCATTCAAGCTATTGAATGCAGTATGCCCTCAGCTCCTAGAGGCCAGGTGTGACCCTGAGACATAGGCCACATTTCAACACTTCCCCATCCAAATGGCTTCGGTGGGAAATCAGGTTAGTGATCTGGTGAGATATAGTCTTTCCCAATTTGGGCTGGTCTAGGAATATTATAAAAATGAGTACATATCATAACAGTGTGATATACCGGCTCACTCCAAAGCAGAGACACACAAACATACAGCAAAAAGATGAGCTGCATATTTTAAATCCCAAGGTAGACCTTTAACATGATTCCAAATAGACTACCACTCTTTGTCACTCCCTGGACTTCTCTGGAGGACTCTAAGGTTAACAGGGTAGGTGGCCTACCTAATTCTTGCATAGCGCATTCAGCTTCCTGTCCAAGCTACATCCTGCGTAAATTTACGAACTGGCAAAAGCCAAGAATCCTGACTTGGGATTCCCTAGCATCTCCTGATGACCATAGATGGCTCGCAGTGGTGAGATGGGGTCAGAGAGGTCATTTCCACGACCCTGGAAAGAGGCTGAGGAATGAAGAAATGAGGAAAAAACCGGAACGAGATATACTGAGATTTTAATTCGGAAATGAACTTCACTATCACCGTAACTAGTGGTCTTCAACCATGGGTGTGCATAGAAAACACACATGAAGGTTTTAAAACATACCTATGCTCGGGCTCCATCCCAAGATTCTCACTTAACAGACAGAGTTCAGGAATCTACCTCTGATTTTAAAAAGCTTTGAGCCCTAGATCTTGATGATGACAATAATTATATTAATTCTGATGCGCCCCCTAAGACTGAGAAGCACCAACTAGTCATTGATAGACAAGAAACAGAGACTTACAAATATCACTTTGCCAAAATCAGACATCTTTGGGTTCAAAATGCGAACAATGGAGAAAAATCCCATAAGTCTATGACTGGGCCCTGCAGACATGTTCTGTGCTGAAGCAATGTCATTATGTCACCAATTCAAGGCAGAGCCATATGCATCTTAGACACTGCAGATCTACATAACTAGTATGATATTTTTCTGGCAGATGGTAGTACAGTGTTTAAATATAATAAAATCAGGTATATTATGAAAACATTCAGACAGGTGACAGTAAGGTGTCTTGAAAGGGTGGCTTTCTCAATTTCACATTAGTATGTGGAATGGGCCAGTGGTGGCCTGAATCAGTAGTTTCCTGAATCTCAAAAGACTCAAACTACTACTAATTCTGCCATTATACCTACCTTAACCTATGGATAGATTTCAGACCAAGACAATGGGAAGGAAGGGAAGCTGGGTGTCCGGTGGCACCTCTGTACTAATGAAAAAAGGATACCTCTTTCTCCACTCAGACCCAGCCCCAGGCCCAGGATGCATGGCTTAATAAACGATTGCTGGATTTCAGCCCTCACTGGCCCCCTGGATCGGGCACCTTTGTTCGACGAACAACCCGCATGATCATATCCAGCCATCCAAAGCAGAGGTCAGCAAACCAGAGCCCAAATCCAGCCTGCTGCCTGTATGTGGCCCTTGAACTAAGACTTGGTTTTATATTCTTAAATACATGAGGGGAAAGAAACCAAAACAAGAACGGCTCATGACACATGAAAATTATATGTAATTCATACTTCAGTGTCCACAAATGAATTTTTATTGGAATAGAGCCATGGTCACTCATTTGCATATCGTCTACAGCTGCTTTTGCATGACGACATCTCAGTAAGTAGTTGCCACAGAGACAGTATGGCCCACAAAGACAAAAATACTCACTGTCTGGCTCTTTACAGAGAAAAAGTTTTGCTAACCCCTGGTCTAAAGGCAGAAAAGAATTACTATTAAACCAAATTCCTTCTGTAGGTACAATAAAAAGTTCCAAGCAGACATGGCAGGTGAAATAGTTTATATACACAAGCTGGAAACAGAGACGAGACGGAGGAAGGTCAACTTCATTAGCTAGCCACCTTGACGGTACCTTTAAATGTCATCAATCAGTATGTGCCTTGCATGACTTGAAGGGGCTCATTACAAATTACAGCACATGGGCTCCTGACACGATCCAGGGACTGTAACAGGACTCTGGTGACGTAACATGATAAAAGAGATTTCTCTGTAGAACTCTACAAGGCACAGGGCTGGAGAATCTCCAAGAAATTTAATTTCTAGAGTGCCACCTTTGACTATTCAAGCCATTCCACCCCAGCACCAAACATCTTTGAAGAAAACTTTATCTTTTTTTAGAAATGCTTCTCGCTGGGTGTCATTTTCGAAAATATAAATTTGAAGCTGTTTTTTTTCCAATGAGACAGACTAAATCCAGGATGTAGATTTTCCAATTAGACTCTCTTTAAACATCTGTTGGTAGGCTGCGTTTAACATTAGTTATTTTGTACAAAGCACAATTTGATTAGACTGTCTGAAACAAAGCCAAAGTCTGCAAAATAATAGCTCAATTAAATTCTGTTTTGCTTTCATTTGTCTTAGATTTTCCTGAGTGTGATACTGTTGCAAATAATCAAGTAAACCAATTCCTTTCAAAATGAGAGATTTAGGTGTATTTTCCATCCTCCCTCCAAGTATATATTTAATAACCCATCCATCTTCACTATGCTTCACTGAACATAATCTTGACACCAAATATATTTCTGTATTGTGCCGTTAGTCTGCTTTAATTTTCTATACTTACAAATTAAAGTTCTATGCCATTAATATCATACCTTAAACAGATCAGCCAAAGCACAAAGTCAAGCACCGGGCATTAGGGAAGTCTAATCACACCACAGGAGTTCTCTGATTTTCACTCCATACCTGGCAAGATTCATTTCATCAACCCAGTGAAAGATTTAGGCAGGACTGACATTGGATTCTTTTAATGTTACGTTTATGGGCTTAAAATGTTCCTAGAGGTTAATGAACCTGAGAGCAGTCTGCAGCCTCTTCAACCAAAGCAGTACCAATATTCCTTTCTTTTTGGCTTAGATATTGTACTCATTCATTCATTCATCATTCACTTATTTGCTAACTCATTCATTAACTCATTCATACAAGAAATAGCTATATACTGCCTACTTCATGTCAGGCATGGTACAGAATGTCACAGCTTCAAGATTTCAGATTAGGGACTAGTTCCTTGGCTATTAAGATTACCCAGCCTTAATTCTTATAAAATTCTGAAAAGACCAGGATGGAATTTTTAGAATAGCAAGATCCTCATTTATATCTAAAATGACACGTTTAAGAAAATACTGCTACATCACAATAATGCTGATAATATTAAGCAGCAGGGACGATGACAGCAGCTAACCTTTATTAAGTACTTGCTATATGCCTTTCTAAGCTACTTACATACATTAGCTCAGCTAACTGTACAAGAACACTATGAAATAGGTGAGTGCTACGATCACCCCATTTTACAGATGAAGAACCTGATGTCTTCCCATCAAATCTGGTTACCAAGTCGATTATAAGCAAAAGGACAGTCCCCAATGCACTGCTAAAACATGTATTTGAATAGTGACCAATACCACGGGAATTATAATAAAAACTGCAGTTTAGTAGGTTGTCATTTTCCCTTTAAGAACAGTTTTTTTTATACAATTATGAGAAAAGCTAACTTTTCTGAGAAATTACTACATCTCAAGCACTCTGAAAGCACTTGTCATGCATTATTTACTTAATCTTCACAACTGTCTTCAGGTAGGTGAGGTTACCAAGACTCAACTCTCTAGATGAGAAAAAGAAAATACAGAGAGGTTAAGTTACTTTTCCAAAGTCACACAGGAGTAAGTGTAGCGCTAGGACTTAAACCTGGCAGTCTAACACTGCAAGCCATGGCATCAATTACAATGTGATGCTGCCTCATTCTCAGGCAAATCTGACACACAAATCTCTAAAACTCAACCATCCTGTGGACTGTGTGTGGTGGCCCGGTATAAAAGATCCCGTGGCTTTAAAGGATAAATCACACTTCAGATCAGATCAAGAAGAGATATGCTTTTAAGATATCTAAAACTCAGTCTCACGTAAAGCTACAGGGGAAAAATACAAAGCACATGTTAAATTTTAGGTAATATTTCAACAGTTACTACAGAATCTATCAGGCTTCCCAGAAAAAAATAATCCCGAGTACTTCTGCACTCTGATATGTGATCAGCACAGACTATGTCAGATAAGTCTACGGCAACCTTGGCCAATGAAGGTACATAGGCCATGACTCCCAACTCCAGTGCCACGGCAGACATGACCAATCCATCCTGGTATTGCCGAAGAGCCCATCCTGGATCCAGAGTCCTTCAAACAGCTCTCTAGATAGACCAACTTCATATCTAGATCAAAGTTGGCAGTCACAATGAAATCTCTTTGCTCTGTGTAATTCTACGTGGTTCGGACTCTTAATTCTGTTTCCAGAATAAATAACAATTCCTTTACGCTATCAAATAAAGAACAAGCCAGACATAATTTCACTGATGTCTTATTAAAAGCAGTTTCATTAGGCCTGATGACATAGTTCTTCCTTTTACAGACCAGGGAGCATCTAGCCTGCAGGTCCTAGGGCCGGAAGAGATCAGAAGAAACCCGCTAGGGGACAGCAGTAGATGCCAACGGGAAAAAAGCATAGGATCATATGGCAGAGAACTTAGAAACGGGAAAACACATGTGGCTTTTAATTTCTTGCTGAAGAAGGCAGACAAAATACTCTCCTGGAATTCAACTTACAATTTAATCACCAAGGGTCTTCTTTCTAAACAGCAGGCAATAAAGCAGGCACTTTCTGAAATTCTAGATTTTTGGGGACTCTGAAATGTTATCAAGAGGGCTGTGCTTATAACCAGCTCCTTACAAAGGGAACTATGACCCTGAATTCATGACTCTGCCCCACTCTCCCCTCGTCAGAAAGTGATAACCTTCTTCTCGGGACATCTAACGTAATGCAAAACTAGAACACTATGAAACGACATGAAGGCAGCAGGATTTAGATTCGGTCTAGTATACACGAGCGGACCATTCGAAGTTTTGTATAGCACAGTGGCATGGTGTCCAGGGAAGGCCACGAGCACAGGCTGGAAGTTAGACACACATGCAGAACACAAGATGCTTTCCCAGGAGGGAGCGAAGATTGGAATCAAGTGTTTGCCAAGATCCAACTCACTGACACCTGAAGGGACAGCTCTAGAAGGAGGTGGCGGCAGGGGAAACAAAGAGCAAGGAGAGGACAGAAGATGCCAGGGGAGGGGAAAACGGCAGATGTGAGGATGAGCAACACGGTGGAGATGAAGGAAATTCACAAGTCAATGATGACTCAAACAACTCTGACTAATAAGACCCGGGCCATACAAGGGGATCTGTTGGATTAGAAAAAATTGAAACTGATGTGAAATGGTGAACTAAGAGAGCCATGGATGAGCATGGAGGAGAAGCACAAAGAGACTTGGGGGCACGGGTGTGGAGCTCCTGGAACCAGTGAGGGGCACAGACACACTCCTGAAGGCATCAGCAGACCTGAACTTAGGGGAAAGAGAGAACTTGGGTTCTTGGAGAGAACAGGAAGCAGAGAGAGAATGGCACGGAGGCCAGGGGGTCCTTACTTGAAGAAGTTTAAAAGATGACGATTTTCAAAAAGACAACTAAGCCAAAGCAACATGCTACTAAGAGGACAGACAGGTTAAGGTAAAGATGGTGACATGACAGCTGGATTTAGTGACAACAAAATTCAAGAAAACGAGGAGGAGAAAAGCCAGGCTTGGGGGAGGTTAGGAAAGAAAGAGGCTGGTTAAAAAAAAAAAAAAAAGGTTGGAGCGGGAGGCAGAATATTCTGGTTATAAAAGCTTGGCGGCAAAAGGAGGACTACAGGAGGGCAGACGGGAAGGATCAAGTCATCCAAAGTTTTTGAACCACCCATCTGAACTCCACATTACCATGAACACTGATAAATGCTGGGCTCCGTCTGCTTGAATGTTCACCGAAGTTCTTCTATGGGATGTAACGTAAAAGGACAGGGGCTGGCACTCTCTGCCTAATTGTGTCCTGGCAGCTTTAAATTCTACTACTTAAGTAGTTAAAAATCTGTTCTTTTCACGAAGGGGGAAAAGTCACGAATAGAAAGCAGCAACCCTGGACTCTTTAGAAATGACTAGCATTCGGTCTCCGCAATTTACTGGGCAATAATTTCAAACTCGAACAATCAGTCCCAACAGCAAGGTGGATGAAGTCCACCGAAAGTTCAAAATGGGATATGTTCTCTTTAAAATTTTGAGAGCGACTAAATATGACAACCATCTGATGTATGAAAATTATTCACAACCAAAAACAGACAGTCTGGAAATAGCCGGGATGACTTCATTTAGACAGAATTGCCCAAATCTGTTTCTAATATACACAGTACACATAATAAATTTTTACAATATGACAAGGAAAACAAACTTAATAAAAGTTCCCGATCTTTTGTTTCACAAGCATGCTATATCCATGCTGTGTTTATAATAGTTTGCTCATGATCTCACAGCTCAGTAACAAAGGCCCAAGCAATACAAAAACAGTTACTAGGCATGACATCAGCTCACAACTACCGTAATTACATCGGTACACAAATTTCCCAAACCGGACATTTTCCAAACTGCTTCTCAATTTCAACGGCTGCCTTTAGACAATTACTCGCAGAGTTGTCGGCAGGCTTTGAGTAACACCCGTCTCTCTTCTCTTTCTCGAGCGTCATTTCCCTTTAGAAAGCGCATATTTCAATTACAAGCACTATTTTTCAAATATGCCCATAAACATACGTCCAAATTAGGAGACGGTGTGGTCTAGTGGTTAGTGACGAGCACTGAGCATCAGCAACTCTGACTCTGTTCCTTTTGCTTTCCCTGTTTGCTGGGCCCAAAGTGGCAGCTCAGCGGAGAGGCAGGAAGAGTGTGATGGATAAAAGCACAGATGCTTGAGCCGGACTCTGGGGGCCAGAATCCCAGCCCTGCCACTGATTAGCTGTATGGCCTTGGGCAAGTCAACTTCTCTATGCTGTACTTTCCTCATCTATAAAATGGGAATAAATGGCCAGGCGCGGTGGCTCACGTCTGTAATCCTAGCACTCTGGGAGGCCGAGGCGGGAGGATCACTTAAGGTCAGGAGTTCGAAACCAGCCTGAGCAAGAGTGAGACCCCCGTCTCTACTAAAAATAGAAAGAAATTAATTGGCCAACTAAAAAAAACAATATATATATATATATATATAAAATAGCCGGGGCATGGTGGCACATGCCTGTAGTCCCAGCTACTCGGGAGGCTGAGACAGGAGGATTGCCTGAGCCCAGGAGTTTGAGGTTGCTGTGAGCTAGGCTGATGCCACAGCACTCTAGCCCGGGCAACAGAGTGAGACTCTGTCTCAAAAAAAGAAAAAAAAAAAAAAAAGAAAGAAAGAAAAAAAACCAAGAGAATAATATAATAGAACTAACCCCCGTGTGGTTATTGTACATTAGTTGACTCCTAGAAAGTACTATATACATGTTCATTATTTAATATTGTGACTACTACTTTTCTGGGACTCAGTTTCCCGTTTGCAAACCTGGCTTACATTCACCTGATTCATGGAGAACTGTGTAACTTTTCTAGTGATAAGGCATCTTGGTCACATTACCTCAGTACAGCGAGGGTCAATGAATGAAGTCTAAATGAATGAATGCACGCACGCAAGAATGAATTGAATCCATAGGCTCTGTAACACCCAATAGTCACAGAAGTGAAAACTAGCGTCTCGGAGATCCTGGGTTCCAGCCTGTTTCTCTCAGGGCTTGCTTTCATGTTCCTACAACTAAGGTTGATAAATACCTCGAGCCCAATTGAAATAATAAGCATAGGGGGGAAAAGACAGTGCCTTGTGATTTCAGGAGTGTATTTCTCTAGGGACCCAACTTTCCGAGCCTATCCCCCTAAGTACAACCTCTGCCTCGGCATGTTGTGCGGTCAGCTGGCGCTCCCGACCGGGAAGGGCGCCAGGGCGGCGCAAGTCCCCCCCATTGTCACTTCTGGTCCGTGGTGTTGCACCAAATGCTGTTATTCTAGGCTTCAGGAGATTTTCTAACCACTGGACAGGGGCCAGCGCTGCGTGCTAATGAGTTTCAGATTGGAGGACTTCACCGTCCCATGTGTCAGTTGAAAGTGCCTCGGTTTATAGCGAGGTGGGGGCGGGCGAGAAAAAAAGACACGCAGAAAAGGAAGAAAAAACAGTAGTTAAAAAACGCTGGCTACTCAAATTGACAGGGAACGTGACCTCTGCATTTCATCAGAAATTCTTGCAGACTTACAAAATAAAGGAGTCTGCTTTTATCACACACTGTGAGGCTCATATGGAAACATGGAAAACACTACATCACTTGACCTCGCCGCGCCCCCTTCCAACCACAGACGAATATTGTGTACAAAAATTCTAAATCAACTTAAGATGTTCCAAAAAAAAAAAAAAAAAGGCAGCTTTAATTTTCTGCCTTAGACTTGATGATTACTATTACTTTGGTTCTTGAGATTTTGCTTAGAAGGCTCACAGAGGAAAAAGACTCAGAATTGCAAGAATGGCATTTGGGAGGGACGGTGTCACGGGCTCTGTCAGGTGGACTCGTGGTGGCCCACGCAGCCGGCTGCACGGGAGGGAGAATGACGAGCAAGCCTCGCTCACCCGGGTCTGAAAGTCACCCGAGACTGAATCATGATGATTTGCTTACATTAACAGAACTTTAAAACCCATTTTAAACAACTTAAGGAAACTCAAACCATCTTTGCTTGGTGGTGGTTCACGTCTATGGGAAACCAAGAGGTTTTTTTCTCCCTTTTGTCAAGACAATCAACAGGCTTGATAACGAGACTTCTCATGATGCTATCACAGCCTATCAAAGAAGAGCCCTCCTGATTCTCCTGCTCCTTAAGAAGAATCACTTCTTAGGAGAGTCTACCTCACAGAACTTTCAGTAATGAGATTACCTTTCTAATTTTTTTTTTTTTGCCACACTCAGTACCGGGGACTTTAAAAATCCAATTCCTTCACATCCTCCAACTGTCGTCAACATGTTTTCAGACGATGTCAATAAAATTGATTGCTTGCAGTTCTGAATTTTGCTCTGCACATGGAAACAATATAGTTTATTTGAAAGTATTTTAGATGGGGACGGAAGGAGAAACAGAACCTCAGGAAGCCTATCCGCAGCATCTGGGAGGGTACAGGGGTGGGAAACCAGAAGCCAAGTCAATGACCCGAACGCTCTAGCTCGCTGGAAACCTGGAGAAAAATTCCTGACATGTAAACCCTGAACCTCACTGTTGTGCTGGCTGATGTGTCTCCCTGTCAGATATGAATGATGTTCCCGGAACATTAATATGTTCACTAAATGCTAACTCCCCGTACTTAAAATATTCTGTACTCCGGCTCAGAGGCATCTTGACAGCTTTGTTCCAATCACGCATGTGAGGCCTCCAGACTCCACAGTTGCTGAGATGCCTCATACCTACAGCCAATCTGTTGCTTCTGCAAGTTTCACCGAGGTAGGAAGGAGCTGATCGGGGAACCACGTTGATTCGACATCTTCGGCTCGGCTGCGTGTCACGGAAGCCACTCCGGGGGGTGACAGGCCCCCGCGATGCCTAGCAACCGTACACACCTCTCACTGCTGCATCTGCAACACCACGCGATACGGCTCGCGTGGTTTTCTTTCCCCCCCCCAAGCACAAGCGGATGACCAGCAAGGGTCCGACAGCGTTATTCCTAATTACCTTTTTTTCACTCTTGATCCTGTGGCTCTCATAATTAGTTACCTGGGGCTGCAATCCAATTTGAAGTGATGACAAGAAAGTGATCCATGAAAAAGTAATAAGTTAAATCCAATTTCAGCCTTCCTCTAATTAAATGCACATGGCACTAATGACTCCAACCCTAGCATTTCAGTGATAATGGTAATTAGCGAGGTGGGAGTCGCTACTCTCTCTTTCAACACTGGAGGTGTAAACCACAAGGTAAAATGGTAGGAGCACTCTTAATTACATGTGTCATTTTGTCAGCAATTTACACGTTTTTGACCAGTCAAGTATGTTTTCTCCCCCTGTCCCTCTCCACCTCCTAGCCCCAACAGTGATTATAACACACTGCCCCATGTTCTAACACACGGACGCTCTTACAAAGCACTTGAGACTTGAGAATAAGAAGTAAGTTTCCTCTGCTGTTGTCTGTGCTCGCTCAGAGTCCTCTCAACTGAAATCGAGACATTTACAGTGGAATTGGTTTTTGTTGGTTTGATTTCATTTTTGCTTATAATATAGAAAATAGAATGATTTACTTATTTATGGAAAATATAACACTTGGGTGCCGGGTAAATACACACAGAAGGAGGAGTGACGATTGATTTCTGGATGGCACACTGGTGATCTGTGGTTCTCCAACACCTGGCTTCCCGTCCCTGTGCTGTCCCTGCCAGTGTGTCCTGTGGCAAGTCACTTAACCTCTCTAAGTTTCAATTCTCCTCATCCGCAACATGCTTTAGGGCTAGTGCCCACACCACTGAGAAGCCACGGGCTTGGCCCGCGATCAGCAATGACTAAATATTCACCATCTACCACAGTGGTCCCCAACCTTTTTGGGACCAGGCATCAGTTTCATGGAAGACAATTCCAGGGGGAGGAGGGGACTGAGGGGAGGAGAAGGAGGAGGAGGAAGAGCGGGTAGAGCTCAGGCGGTGATGCAAGTGATGGGGAGCAGCTATAAACACAGATACAGCTTCACCCTCTCACCTGAGGCTCACCTCCTGCTGCGTGGACCCCTGGTTCCTAAGTTTCATGGAAGACAATTTTTCCACGGATTGGGGGGTAGGGGTGCAGTGGAGCTCTGCGGCCCAGTCCCTAACAGGCCAGAGGCTGGCACCAGTCCATGGCCCAGGGGATGGGGACCGCAGATCTCCTGCACTTTCCATACGGTGAGAAAGACATTATTACACACACAATATTAGCATCATACTTGCATTTTAATGCTTAGGTACATGTAAGTGATCATATAATTAAATGTCCAAACTGGGATTTTTTTTTTTTAACAGAGACAGAGTCTTGCTATGTTTCCCAGGCTAGCCTTGAACTCCTGAGCTCAACTGATCCTCCCAACTCAGCCTCCAGAGTAGTTGAGACTACAGGTATGTGCCACCATGCCCGGCTCAAACTGAGATACCCCAAGAGTGAGAATGATTAATAAACATACCCAGTCAACAGCCACTGGGGCTGGGGCTGTCCTAGACAGACTGGGACACAGAGTTACCCTATGTACAACTGACGTCGAAATATCAAAAATGAGCTAACTTATTGTATAACCACTCACATAAGAATTCTGGAGGCAGGGACAAAACGTATTTAGAAAAAAAAATCTTAAAGCAGGAGTATGAACCTGGGCCCCAAGATGGATTTCTTGAGGTTCATGAAACCCCTAAAACTGGAAGCAAAATTCTGTGTGTATGTGCATTTTTCAAGAAGAGTCACCGTTTCTATCATATTTTTTTAATGGCATGTGTAATCTGAACGTCTTAATAACCATTTTTAAAGCATCGTTTCTGTATTAGCGTTCCTTATCAAGACTTATTTTTAGGGTCTGGGGATTCCCTAAAGCCATGTGATAACAATGACCTCTTAAAAGGTATCAAACTCTCAACACTTCAAATCAATTGAAAATGCTAGGGATGCCAGTTCTAGATGACGCTAACACTAGACATTGAATAAAAATAATTAGTCTCCCTGTCCTGAATTATCTACCTTACTAATTCAGCGCATAGGAATATTTTTTTAAGGGTCACTATTTTAAAAACCATTCCATTTTCACTATCTGTAACATAAAAATTGTAGTTTCCTTTAAAGGTTTCTTTCTACCAATTTATTCTTTAGTGAATAACATGGAAATGATATGAGGTAGTAAGATTATATGCAGCATTAATGCAAAGCAAAAATGCTGCCTACAGCATGTTTTATATAACTGCAAATAAAAATGCTAAAAAACACCTGCCGAATCTTGTATTTTAACCTCCTCCACTTAAAGCAGGAGCCCTCATTATAATTCTGAGCTTCCGAGTGGACTTTGAAAGCCTGGCCTTCTGTTGGGTTTCATGATCCTTCCCTTCAGGTGAGCAGGGGGCTTACGCATGACATCACCTTGGAAGGAAGAAGATGGGCAGGAGGGAAAACCATCAGACGGCTGGCTTCGAGTTCAAATTCTTTGTAGATGGCTCGAAACTGTGGTCAGCTTTCCACTGTAAGCAACACACAAGGTTGACTTTCGTTCCTAACTCGAAAGCTGCCAGAGTACACATGTACTTTTACTTTCTCAGGAGAAAATGTGTCATTTGATTTCCTTCCAGTTTATGTGCTCATGCCAACAACTAAAATGCTTAAGGAACCAAAATGAATTACTACCCAGAAACGGTGGTCAAAGTTCCAAAATTTGATCAATAAAATCGCTCATCTACTCGCAAATTAATCTTCAGCCAGGAGAGTTACACATTTTCGAGGTTATGAGAGCACCTGCAGCGCTAAGCATCTATTTCACTTGTTTAAGCAACCTTCAGAGGTGCATAAATATTTATAGAAGAGAGTCTGCTATTTTTACCCACCTATGATTTTCTCTTTGCTGCAAAACCTCAATTCTTGTTAACAGCTCATAAGCCTCCTGAAGGCAGGGTCTGCAGCCCCGACAGTTTTGTATCCCATGACCACCAGCACAGCGCCCAGTGCATGGGGGCCCCCTTTTGGAAACGCTCCCAAGTTGCATTTCATTGATTCGTGTCGCTCTGATTCTGAGTCGAGGATGGGGCCCATTTTCAGTTTTATCATTCACAGAAGAAATGTGCAAAGTCAATTAATACAGACTCAGTAAAGAGACACTTTGGCTACTAAGCGGAATATTTTCCAAGAGCTTCAGAAGCAACATCTACACCCAATCCGTGCCTTCGTTGATCAACCACGTAACCCAGGAATGCGGCCAGCTCGGACTCAGTTCGGTCCGAGTATCTGCAGGGAGCGCCGGCCCACTCTTCTTTACTCTCCTCTCCCCGAAATTAGTCCAAACTGGTGATGTTTGACTACATCTTATGATCTCTATCGAGTAACTACTTATAGCCACCTCTAACTTTCCATTTTCTTTTGTTTGTGTCATCAGCCTGCGAAGCCGGAGAGCGCTGCCAAACACAAAGCAGGGAAGTGTGAGATACGCTTAAAATATGAGTCACAGTATATTTGGGGATTTGGGTTTCTTTCTTTCTTTCTTTTTTTTTTTTCCTCAAGCTATCAGCAGATCAAATCCTTCTTCCCTGTCAAGCCTTCCTCTATGCAGAAGATCTGAAATTTGCTAAAATAGGTCTCTCGGTGTCGCTATGAAAGGTAAGAAGATCAGAGATGAGCGCCGTTAAGATTTGCTGGAGGATTTCCCTTTCATTTAGAGCCACTCCGGCCGAGACGCCTCGGCGGGGACACGCCACGGCCAGATGTATTTAAATACGAAGGTTATTCCTTCCGCGCATCTCCAAGTTTAGAGAACGTATCTTTATAATGAGGTAATACACCGTGTGGCCCAGGATAGTAATTTCTCCTCTCTGTTTGTGCAAGGCCAGCCAACCTAATAAAGCTTCGAGAACGTGCGTGACCCCGCCAGGCAGCTGCGGAGACACACACACACCATCCACCGACCCTTTTTCTTTCTCCCCCAGCTGACTCTTAAAAGCTGGTCTAAATTCTCTGCTTGTCAACTCCTCCACTTAGGGAGTAGGAAAAAAAAAAAAAAAAACCCTCAAGACATCTTCTTTAGCAAAACCCAGCATTCGAGATTACCCCCTCTTCCCCCACTTTTTATACAGACTGAAGTGCTCAGCAGAATGTGTTAGGTTGGTTTTGACACGGTCCCTGCCAAGAACAACGAAGCCCTCTGTATCATCCTCTTCTGCATGGTGGCTAAAAACCTAACAGGCAAGAAGAAAAAGAGCCCTCAAAAGGAAATCCCCTGAAACTTTACTTCTATATATTTAGCCCTAAAGGAACTTCGTTCCTCTTGGAAGAGAAGTTACCTAAAAATGCCATATGTTTTAAAAAAGCAAGTATGAGGGAAAATAAGTCTACTATAAAAAAATCACAAATGATATTCAATACTGAAGAGCAGACAGATTGTGTATGTGTGTGTGTGTTTTTTTTTTATTATCTCTATCCAAAGCTCTACTATGTGTAAGAGTTTCCCCCCAATAATATACTTTCATTTTTCCAATGCACTTGAGGGTTTGATAGACTCAAGAGTCGTCGCAGTGTTTTTAACGCTGCAAGGTCTCCAAGAGGGAGGCAAAAAGAACGGACGGTCATTTGAATCGCTGAGTGACAGGCTGGGCTGGCTCCCTGTATACATTAATAAATTAGAATTTTAATTGTGTCTCTGTCTGCAGGAGCTGCCCGGCTACTTTCATACGTCCCAACAATTGGCCATGTTACGGAATCTGCGGCGTGGCCTCAGCGGCTGACCCCTGCAACACAATTCCCAGCCCGGCTACGGAAACTGTTCAGTTTGATCCTTTCAACTTATTTGAATCCTGACAAATAAGCTCACAGCCGAAAGGTCCACACAGTCCTATTTCATCCTCCGGAGCTGTTCTCGAGACATCTGCACAACAAAGCAATCCTCAGAGCACCTGACACGGGCCCTCGGGGGCACTGCGCCTCATTAAAGATGTCCCCTGCATGCACACACGTAAAAGGCACACGGACTGGTGACAGTCTACCAAATAACTGTTTTCGTGAGTGTTAATAAACAACGCGCGTTGTCACTCAACTTTTCCAATGAAGTGTCTCTGCAGGGCTGAACCCCCCTGGAGAGTGGCAGTTTCCCCAAGTTCATGCAGAAGAACTAGAACTGGCCTGCCAAGGTCAGTTTGGTCTTTGCAGGATAACTTGAGAAGGGGCAGTGGTTCACCCTGACCTGTGAAAAGTCGACACAAGCTAGAATTCAGGCTGACCTTGTGACCGGATTAATGGACGCCAAGTTAGACATGGTGCTGATAGATTCTGCTCCCCCATTTCCAGTGTGAGAAGCTCTTCCTTAGCCTCCCATGTTGGGGATGTCCACCCTAAAAGTAGTTCCAACCCCATCTAGGACCTGCAAGCTCCCTGTCTTGGCTGTGAGCATGAAGACCCTGATTCAAGTTTCTCCGAAATTTCTATTACAATTTTCTACTCCAAGTTCAAAATCCAAATTAGGTTTTTATAAACTTGCTCCATCTTCTAGTCCATTAAACCCCTTGCCCCCAAAGTGCCTGAAACGGGAAGTTGCTAAAACAACCTTTTTTGGTATCTTTACATAAAAATTTCTTGCCATTTCTTATTAATAATTCAGAAACATCTTGAACGCACCCACTGAGGAATTGAGTATATACTACACTCGTTACAAGGTGTGATATTAAAAGTACCACATCCTCCTCAGACCCGATAGCGGTTCTTGACACTATCGATGCTTTGGGATGAATCATTCTCTGTTTGCCTGAGGCACTGTAGAATGTTTGCCACCGTCCCTGGCCTGTACCATCTAGAAGTCAGTAGATCCTCTTTCTCCCTAGCTGTGACAATCAAAAATGTCTCTAGACATTGCTCATTGTCCCCCGGGGGGGCGGTGGCAGAATCGCCCCTACTGAGAACCTCTGCACTAAAGTGTGTGTGCTTATTCCATTTCTAGCCCCAACATGAAAGAAAGTGGTGACGATTCTGAGTACTGTGACCTTTTTCTCGCTGGTGACCCACACTGCCTATGAAGCAACCCACCACCTGCACCTCCTCATCCTCCTATTATACTGACTAATCAGTAGATCTTCTTACTCCTAACAATAAAACTTTTGGTAAAATACCCATTTCCCCCCAAAATGTCATACCCTGCTGGTAAACTAAAAATGCACCTTCTACAGAACATCGTCTCACGTGATTTGCGATTCTTGAGACAATCCACTGCTGAGTTGCTCATCGGGTATCTCAGAGGGTATCATATCATTAAAGAAAAGAAGAAGAAGAAGAGTGGTTACCTGAAGAGCTGGCTGTTTGTCATTCCTCTTGGGAGATTTTAATCCGCTGACTTGCTGCTGCTGCTGCTGCTGGAGAAGCAGCTGTCTTGCCACCTGAAGTGCCTGGAAAGAAAAACAGAAGAAAAGCATTTGGATTACTACACGGGTTCAGGGGATCCTTCTCTAAAAGGAGTCCAGGAAGTGCGCTTTGGATCCCCACTTCCCCATTTCCAGGCAAATGAAATGGCAAACAAGACTTCCCACCGGTCTCAGTTGAAAACCTTTCCGTAAGTTGTTTACGTTTCCTTTGATTTGGCTAATTTCATCCGCAGTTCTCAGGCACGGCAATTTATCTAAGCAGACACTTCATCCCTACCAAATTTCATCTGATACGAAATTTGGGAGCAAGGATGGTTGGGACTTTGAGGAAGGATGGCAGAGAGGTCAGGAGGGACCTGAGCAAAGACAGAAACCTGGCAGACAACACAGAGCCCTTTTCAGGGGTACCTTCTCCCTCCCCCCAGTTCTTCTTGGGGGGGACTCGGGAACTCGAGTTGAACGTAACACTTTTTTTTTTGTTTTGTTTTTGAGACAGAGTCTCACTCTGTTGCCCGGGCTAGAGTGCTGTGGCATCAGCCTGGCTCACAGCAACCTCACACTCCTGGGCTCAAGCGATCCTCCTGCCTCAGCCTCCCAAGTAGCTGGGACTACAGGCATGCGCCACCACGCTCGGCTAATTTTTTTTCTATATATTTTTAGTTGGCCAATTAATTTCTTTCTATTTATAGTAGAGACGGGGTCTCGCTCTTGCTCAGGCTGGTTTTGAACTCCTGACCTTGAG